>PVLC010036064.1:0-15993 GCA_004027655.1 Graphiurus murinus
TTTCCAGAGAAGTCTCATCCTGAAGTTCCAAACACATGTATGATGGGTGTTAGGTTTTAGTTTCAAGGAATGAGGTCAAGTCATAGAGTATTCGATCTTTGATTATTTATTTATTTTTCAATTGAAGTTAAACTGTTTATATTTCCATATATACATATGTATATATATACATACATATATATGTATATATGTATGTATAAATATACATATATTTATGTATATATTATATATATGTATGTATAAATATACATATATTTATACATAAATATATGTATGTATAAATATATATATATGTATACACACACATATATATATATATATATATATTTGATTATAGTTATTCCCTAATGTCTAAATATTAAACATTTAGTTATATCAAACAGAATTTCTGGGTTGTGAAAACATCCATTTCTTTAGTATTTCTGAAGATTATAATGTGTGTTAAATATGCTACCGAATCTCGCTGCACGTTATTGATAGGATTAACCTGGAAAATGTCTATAATTTGTCCAGAATCACCCAGGTCTCAAAATCCTCAGTTTCTGGTAGCCATATTTTACTCTACTTATATGAGAAATATTTTTACTTTACATATCACAGCTGAGATCTTTTTATATTTGCTTACCAGTATGTATTCATTTTTTGTATAGACATTATGTCATGCATGATCAAACGTATTGTCAACAATGAAAGAATCTTCTTATTAATAAGTGAGTAGCATTCTACTGTGGATAAGTGCACCCTAAATATGTTTGTGTTTGCATGTAACATCTCACAAACTCTTTCCTGTCTAATGGACACTTAGCATGATCATAATCATGTTTTTGTTGAAAATTTCGTGAACTGTTTAATATGACTGAACTTATTTTGCCCTCACAATCTGTTTTATTAGAGATAAGTTGTATTATTGATATTGTGTAAATCAGATCTTCCAAATTCCTCTTAATTTCTACTCACATATAAATTCCAATTTCTTCTTTTATATTCCTGTCCACATTTTAAATTTTATTTCCTAACTTTTCCTATTATCTCTACTACATCTACATTTATATTTTTCTTTCCAATTTTCTTCATTTTAGTTCCACCTCTTTAATCAATTTCATACTTTCGGTATCTCATAATCTAAACAATGTTTATTCTATTATATTCCACTCACATTCTCTTTTAAAATTTTGTTGTTAGCTGGGTGTGGAGGCACATGCTTGTAATCCCAGCAAGGGTGAGATAGGAAGATCACAGGTTTGAGTACAGCCTCAGTAAGTAGTGGCACTCTCAATATTCTATCAAAACCCGCTTTCAAAATAAAAATAAAAACAGGACTGGAAGTATAGCTCAGAAGTTGAATGACCCTGGGTTCAATTACAAGTACCAAAAAAATTATGCTGGATGCTATTTCTATTAATGTCTCCAGTTCATAGTAGAATATATGTTGCTCTTAAAACCCCACTTTTTCTTAAGTTCCCATTGCAGGTATTATACAAACTAAAACTTATTAGGATATGCACTTAACTTTCTGTTTACAAGGAATAGAAGCTCTCATTGGAATATATATCCACATCCCAGAATGCATTCTAAGTTATAACTACAAGTTAGAGAAAACTCCTTGAAAGAGAAAGCAGAAAATGTTAAAACAGAGATTAAAAGACTCAACATGAAAAAATAAGTACACCAATCAAGAAAGGGGCATTTGAAATAAATAGACACTTCACAAAAGAAGAAACATAAATGGCTACTAAATACATTAAAAATGCTCAACATCACTAGCAATCAGGAAGATGGAAATCAAAACTACAGTGAGATTCCATCTAACCCCAATCATAATGGTAATCAGGAAGTCAAACAACAAAAAATGCTGGTGTGGATGTGGGGAAATAGAAACTCTTCTACACTGGATGTGATTGCAAATTAGTGCAGCACCTATGGAGATCATTGTAGTCATTAATAGAAATTTGAACTTCTGGGGAGATGGTGACTGAGGGTAGTAGCACATCTCAGTCTTGCTGACACTCCAAACCAAATCACTGTGAAGACAGCATCTTGAAAAGAAACAAAGTATCCAAAAATTGAACAAAGCAATGAAAAATTGAAAGTTGGCAGAAAGAAAGCCAGAAGACAGAACAGAGTACATCAAAATACCCCATGCACCTGCCCTGGGGAACAGCTGAAGTGCCATTGTGCCTAACCACACCCAGACTGTTGTTGAACTGTTCTAAGTTTAAAAATATTGGTTTAAAGATTTATAGCTTCTGTCTTGCTTTGTCTTTCTTGAGGAAACTAAAGATAGTGACCTTGATGCCCCTTTGCTGTCTATGTCCTCCTGTTTGACTACTCCAGTGGCTGGATTTGCTTAGGGTGGAAGACCACTCAAGGGAGGGAGCTGAAGGAAGCAAATTCTGACGCTCTTGCTAAACTGCCAGAAAACAACTTATCTTCTAAAGCATTCCTAACACAGGGCTCTACTCCCTAGCAAGAGACAGCCAATGATTTAATAACCCAATCTTAGCTCTGCAAGCCTGTAATAAAAGGAAGCCTGAGATTCACTCGGAGAGTTTGTTCTCTTGCCTTCTACCTTCTTCAAGACATGGGATAAAATCTCAAGAGCATTATGTTCTTTATGTTGTCCTGTGCTCTGCTGGTACAGAGCCCAGAAAGAGAGAAAATAGGAATAAAAAAGGGACTTCAGATGACTGAGGAGGGAAACCAGTAGAAGAGTGGAAAGGGAATATGGCAGGGAGGTAAGGAGGGGTTAAAGGAGAATTGAGAAAAGACACAGTGCAAATAATCTTAAGGTCTTAAATGAAGGTATCTCTAAAAATCTAACTAACATATACGTGTAGGGAAGAGGGGAAAGTGAATGGGCTGAGATGTGAAAAATATACACCAGTGTTTGTATATTTGTATAATGTTGAATCTCAGTATGATATAAAATTACAATGCACTATTAATGAAAGTATAAATATTAAAATACCAAAATAATGTAAGAAAAAATATGAGATAATGTAACCCATACAGTTTTTCACAATCACACATATTCTATTGAAAAAGAAACCTAGGCAAGTAAGCCTTATAACTATATCTACACACCTATGTAGAGGAGGAATTTTGAACTATTGATGTGCTTAGTATGTCCAAAAATGTTCTAAAAATAAATTATAATCATTCACAAAAAAATCTTTTGTGAACTTCTACATATTTTGGACTGGAATATTAACCTAGGGGCATTCCAAGCTACATCCCAGCCCTATTTTATATATTTTTTTAAGCACAGATTTTCCCTAAGGTGATGAGGGTCTTAGTAAGTGCCTGAACCTGATCTCTAACCTGCAATCATCCTGTCTCATTCTCCCAGGTACTGGGGGAGTGGGGAAGAATATTTTTATATAATTAGTTAGATGTTACTTGATAATCTTCTTTATTTGGTTATTTGTATATTACATGTCTCCACATAGAGGCCTCCTGGATTATGTACAGATTTTCTCAGGACCCAAATTGCAAAAGAAAACCTTTGAGACCCTGCAGGTCCCCACAGATGAAGATAGGAACTTTAGCTTTCACTGGGAATGTGCTGGAAGGTCACTGTGGGCAAAGGAGGAGTCTGAGAAGATTTAAGAGAATGATAATCAGAGACAAGATGATATCCCTCTATGATAGGAAAGTAAAGAAAACTTTTCAAACTAATTCCCAAGAAGCAAAGTGGGGCAAAGCACAATTTCCATTTTGCTTTCACCTTGAACTTTGCCCCTCTCACCTGGGTCCTCTGTTCCTTTACTCCTACATACCTGTGTGTGTGGCTTCAGTCTCATCTCTCCTCAGGTTCCAGGGATCTTTCCTTTGCTCCAGGCAGGTGACCAGCTCTGGTTTAGAGTCAGTGAGACCTGTGTAGTAGAAAAAGTAACATGAGTCTTGCTGGAATTTTATGGATGTGGAATGTCTTATCCAGTATTCTGATCTGTCATAAATATTTAGCAAAATAGAAGACCCCAGAAAATGATTTTTCCAAATGTTATGGCTGACAGATTGTTTAGAATACTTGGGTTATACATCAGATCTTGAGATCCACTTCTCATTACTACTGAATCAAAACTGAAGTGTTTAAACTTTACTTGAAGATTGGGTCACAAAATCATGTGATACAACACTAAATACAGGGAAGGATGCCTATCTCTCCCAAAAGTGTTTACATTATAGATGGAAAACATGAAAAATTTTCCTGTGCCAAGAAAGTCTTATTTTATGAAATTGAGTATTTGTGACTAACTCATATCAAACAGAAGTTCCCATACAATGTTCTTAAAGAAAAGGCTGTTAACAGTAAGTATGGATTAGGAATTCTAAAAAAAGATATTCTCACCCACAAAGACCAGGTTCCTATAGTTTTCCAAAATCACATCCCTGTACAATACCCGCTGTGCATGGTCCAGACATTCCCACTCCTCCTGAGAGAATTTGATGGCCACATCCTTGAATGTCAGCAGACCCTGAAAGGAAATACCATTTTGACCATGTGTCCATTCCTGGATTTCTTTATTTCACATGAGATTTAAGAATGAGGGAACTTTTTTTTTAATGAGTGAGTATTACAGTTTTGATGTGATTTGTTCACCTAAATCTCCTGTGTTTAAGGCTTGTTCAAAGCCAGGGAGGTTGGAAGTAGATTGAGTCATATGTGCTCAAACATCATCAATGTATTGATGTGTAGATGGATGCCATATTTCATGGCTATTAGGTTGCTTTGGAAACATAAATATAGGCCTGGCTGTGAGAAGAGGCTCCTTTGGGCATACCATTGAAAGATATTTTGTTCTTAGCCCCTTCCTGTTGCTTCCTCTGCAGCACAATGAAAGCAGATTTAATATACCTTGTGTTCTTGCCAGTATGTTCTGCCTCAACAAAGTCCTAAGTGCAACAGAGCCAATTGATTGTGGACTAAAACATTTTGAAAATGTGAGCAAGAATAAACCTTTTTTCCCTTAATTTGAGGTATGTCTTATTTTTTCTTTTTGGCACTGAGGATTGACCTCAGCTCTGAGATGCATTTCCAGAACTATTTTATTTTTTTGTGAAACAAGATGTCACTAAGTTGCCTGAGGTCTTGTTAATTTGATGGAACTGGCTGTTAAATTACCCTGTCTCTGCCTTCATATTACTAGGATTCAGGCATGTTCCACCATACGTGGTTTAACTCTTGTTTTTCAAATGGAAAGTTAACTAACAATGAGTAACTTGCAGAATTCAACGAGATACTATAAAAAGTTATTAATCTGTAATATATTCTCTTGTTCCTCATGAAACAGATAGCATCCTATCTTCAAAGCCAGTTTGAAGAGTGTATTCTTATGGAATAGTAAATTGAATATTAAACATCAATATAGAAATATCATTTTTATTCACATTTCATATCACATAGGATACACGGTATATTTTCCTTAGATGAAAACATCATTGTGGGTAGAACTCTATCTCTCAAATTTTGACATGTACAGAACTATTCTTGTTATAATGTAGATTCTGATTTGAATTTGGGCCTCTTCTTTGCTTTTTTAACATTTCTGGGGATGCCAATACCCCAGGTTAGGTGTTCTGTGCTTTGAGGGAAAAAACGTAAAACTCTGAAGGAGGAATGTATGGATGACTTTAGAATGAAAGAGTTTTATGGAAATTATTAGCTATACTTAACAGTAAGAACACAGGATCTGAGGATTTAGATAAGTAGTAGAGTTATGACCTAGCATGCATGAAGCTCTGGGTTCAAGTTTCGTTACCAAAAGAGGATAAAAAACTAAGAATAACATGAAAAGTCCTTTAAAATTGTGCGAGAGAGAGAATTAAAATTTTACTCAGCCATAAACAAAATTGTAACATCTGCGGTTAAATGAATGTAAATAGAAAATTGTTGCAGGTCATCAAGGGTTAATGTTCTCAGGTTAATTGGAATCATCTTAGCAAAAACAAAGTGAATGGATGAGAGTGAAATGCTTGCAAGCATTTCCCAAAGTCCTGAGATATATAATAATCAGAAATGAGCCCAGATGGAGTCTCCTCTGTACTGCTTGTTGTCCTTGATATTATCTGATTAATTGTCCTTTGCTTTAGATTACAAGGTATTTCCATGCATCCTGAGTTTAGCATTAACAGACACTTTGTTTAAAATTTTAATAAAAGAGGCTTCTGAGAGAAGACTTGCAGAAGAAATACATCTCTGCTCTTCTCCCAAGCTCCCCTAAATTTACTTCATTTATGACTCTGAGTCTTTCATTTGAGTGTGTTCCTAAATCTGCAGTACCCACAGCAGAGAATAACTTGCTAAGTTAGATCACCCAGTTTCACAAAGTCAAGGTCACATTTTTCTCTTATCTGTGGAAGCTAGATCACCAACTAAAAACAATATGGATTTCAGATGAATGATGATAGAGACCAGTAGAATAATGGTAAGGAAGAGGAAAGGGAGGTGGCGAGAGGAAAAATGACTGAAAAAGGAAACATTTCAAATAATGCTATGTCCATACATAAAACTATCATTACCAATCTCAGTAAATTTTTTCTGGGAGGAAGGAGTGAGAAGCATGGATGAATGTGGGTAAAAATACACCAAGTTGTGAGTGATTCTATATTTTTATCAATTTGAATCTCACTATTATTTATTATTACACTCTATCAATAATAGCATAAAGAAGAAAACATTTGAGTAAAAAAAAAGGATTTACTAAATAGCAGATATCCCTCTTACCTCTTTAAAATATTAATGTATAAGCCACAAAGTAGTCTATGAGATGACATTTGGTCTTTTATGAGACTATTTTATCAAATATTCAGTAATTTGATAAACTGTATTTTGCCCTGTACATCTGAACTAAAATTGATCTACTTGAAAAAGCAGGCTAATATGGAAACACTAATAAAATTTTCTGAGCCATTTTCCTATGAAGGGGAGTAATGAAAAGACTGAAGCATCATCAAACTTTTCATCAAGCATCATTTGAATTGTATATATATAATCACCTAAATGACAATTACATATGCAGTAGTGATGGATCAGACATATTTTGTCTAAATAAAATAAAGATGCATTATTTATTTTATTAGTGTTAAAAATGATGTGTTTGTGACTAACTCCTTTATTTGTGTGTTCCTGGAGTCACACTAATATATAAAAATAACTCGTTTAACTAATAACTCCTCTATATACACAGTAACTCCTTTACTTGTGTATATTAGTTAAGTAATTCATGGCTGATGTACACCTCTAGTGCATCCTTTTGTTTTATCAACACATCATGAAGACATACAACATGGCCTCTGTGTAAATAAGAACTATAGTTTGAGTCTTACAGTTATTCCATTTAAAAGTTATTATCTGTACAATATTAAATAGCAGAACGTTAAGTTATAAAATAATATAGTAGTTATATGTTTCTTATTTGCATTGTTTGAAAATACAGTGAAGTAGTGAAGAATAGCATGACTAGAACCTGAGTGTGGAATGGAGTGGAGACTTCTAGAACACAGGGCTGTTACACAATCTCACTTCCATAAGCCAGTATCTCCAGATAGCACAGGTGAGAGCTTTCCTTCCTCAGAGGAAGGTTAAAGTGAGAAGAAAGTAGAAAGAAAGATGAATTTTTGTACAAAATATGATGTTTTATGCACATCACTCAGTAAATCTCCCTACCACAAGACACACAAACCATAAGACAAATATAATAATGTTGACAGGGCTTCAAATTTTGAAGGAACTGATTAACCAAGTGAATTAAGTATAAAGTATCATTAGGCAAGTTGATAACAGGTGTCGATGAACCCAGACAATATCACTGCTGTGATTTTAGGTGGAAAAATAGAATTTAACAAAGTAAATTATAATCTAAACACATTCATGGAAATGTGATTTATGCAGTTTTACACATTTTTCTACTAAGTTTTGCAATCTTTAGTGCATTTAAATATTTAGGTCTTTTCTAGGGTTTGAGAGAGCAACCTTCTGCTACATCTTCATTTTCATGAATTTCAATAATTTCTGTCAATGATTGCAATGTTATTTCAACATGATTTTTTTTAGTCCTGTAATCAAACCCAGTGGTGTATTATCTCTGAGATATACACCTAGCCCTATTTGACTTTTTCAGTTTGAAAAGGGTCTCACTAATTTGTAGAGGATCTCATTATCTTGTTGATGCTGGCTGCAAACCTGCAATTCTGTTTCAGCCTCCCAAATACTGGAAATACAGGCAGGTGCTACCATGCTTGGCTTCAAGGTAAAATTTTTAAACCCTGTCTACAAAGAGCCTATAGAGCACCCACCCGGAAGTACATTTTCCTCTCTACACAGATATATGCCAACCTGAGTCCATCTATCACAGGAACTGAAAATGAACAAATCAAGAATTCATGTTTAGAGCTGGGTGTGGCTGTACTTAATTCCAAGAATTAGGAAGCTGAGAGAGAAGAATCACATGTTTGAGACAAGACTAAGCAATAAGTGAGACTCTCAGCAACCTAGTGAGATCCTGTTTCAAAATAAAAAAATAAAATAGATTTTGTGGTGTAGTTCAGAAGTAGAATGCACCTGAATTCAATGCCCGCCCCCCCCCCACACACACACCTAGAAAACATTCATGTTTAGGAGTTTTCCTGCAGAAAAAAAGCTGAAGAGGATAGGAAGCATAGGAGGAGAATAGGATCTGCTAGACAGTGGAGAAGCATGTTTAGGGTTCACCTAGAGAGGACTTAGAAGAAAAACAGAAGTTACTGGAAACAGAATCATTATGGAAGAACATCTGAAGTACAGAAGTAAATGTTTTCAAACTCTATAGACAATAATGCTAGGAGAAATCTTAGGTACAAGCCCTGTTCCTGCATTTACTCACCTCAGAAGCAGACATCTTTTCCTCTTCCTCCTCCTTCTCTGCATTTCCTTTAGAGGCAGAATTATCCTGACAAATCAGTCCTTCATCTTTAGAGTCTGCCTTTAAAGCATCATCAAACTCCCTTCACCTGCTCCCACCACCCCTGCAGGCAGAAGGTGAAAATGCAACATGCCTGCTGGGGGACATTGTAGACACCTGTCATCCAGTTTCTAAGGAGGCTAAAGCCAAAAGATCTCAAGCATAAGAACAATCTGGGCAAATTAGTGAGACCCTGCTTAGCCAAGTGCTGTGTGCGTGTATGTCACAATCACTATGATTTACTTTATAAGACTACAATGTATCAATGAAAGTTTGTATATATGTAGTCTCAGAGTATAGCTTAGAGGTAGAATGAATCCAGGTTTAGTTTCCAGTATCAAACATAGTTTCATTAAAAAATAAGATTCTTTTCTAAGTTCTTCGATTGTAAAAAGGGGCTTTTAGATGTACTTGGTATTTCAGTTACACTTCAGAATTCATCTATCATTTTTTCTCTATGGAATCAGAATGTCTGTGAAGTTCATTATCAAGAAATAAAGAGGAATTCAGATAAATGAGGAGACATACTATTAGAATAGTGAAGTGGACTTGTAGAGGGAGTTGTGGAGCAACAAGGGAGATCATGTGATGGGAACAATTCAAATACTTCATATATGAAGCTGGTTATATCACTGTAAATATTATCTGTAATGAGGGGGAGGGCATGGGGAAGGAATCAAAAATAAACACAAAACAAATACTGTGTGCATGTGTTTTTCTTTCACTATGAAACTAATTATATAATTACAATACACTAAAATGTTTCAATATTTAAATGCTAAATTAAGAAAATATAACTATACTCCAAAAGGAATATCTTGTAATATTTAGCATACAGGATAAAACATATGCAAACATTTTTAAGAAAGGAAAACAAAAAATATAGAGTCTGGCAATGTGGCTCAGTGAGTGAAGGGTCACCACTGGTTCCAATCCCTTCGCTAAGATAAAAAAACAATATTTTTCTCATTTCACTTTCCATTTTCACAGAAGAATTTCAGGAAAAAATGAGTTCCTTTATGAAGAACAAAATTTGAGTTTCTCCTCTCCTGCTTTTGGTGCCCTCCCCTGCATGCAAAAGCAAGAATTTCTGCTACAGTGATGGGACTATGGGCTGCTTTGAGCTGCTCCTGCCAGAGCCACACAGAGAAGGTCCTGTCATCCCCCTTTGGATGAAGCCTAAACATGACTGTGTCCAGAAAGTAAAAAATTCTTATGGTTTAACCTAGTCTCACCTTAGATTTATCTTGATAGCTAATTAAAGCAATATGGGAGCTGATACTCAGATGAAGAGGCCGAATCTGTGGTAAAGGTTCAGATGGAATGTATTACTAACAGAAACCATTAAATCCTGATGCTCAGACCTAGGTTGAGATTACACAGCAATATTTAATCTTAGGCTTCTATGTGCCTATGAATCATTCAGTGCCCTTGTACTTCATCACGAAATTGTTATTTTGTACTGAGGGTCTACCACTGAGATAGACCCCCAGCAGTATTTCATTTTGAAACAGGTTCTTGCTTAGTTACTGAGGCTGGCCTCAAAAGTTTGATCCTCCTGACTCAGTTTACTTTTATATTTAATCCATGATGGTGGTTTTTTTGTTTGTTTGTTTTGTTTTTTAACACTGGGGTTAGAACCCAGAGGTGTTCTATCTCTGAGCTATACCTCCAGCCCTATTTTATATTTTATTGTGAAACAAGGTTTAACTAAGTTGTGGAGGGCTTCACTAAGTTGCTGAAGCTGGCCTTGAACCTGCAATCCTCTTGTCTCAGCCTCACATATACTGGGATTACAGGCACGAGCAACCAGGTCTGGCCATGATGGTGTTTTCAATGGAAATATCTGTTGAAAATATATGATTGAATATAGCAGGAGTTAAGCTGTGTTGGCTTGGGGAGTGAGTGGGCTCTAAATTTTTCCCATTCGGCTGCCCTCAGCAACCAGATCACTCTTTCTGGGATTGAGAAGGTGCAACAGTGCTTGCTGATTCCATAGGCACAGGTCTTTGAAGGGAGAGGGAAATGGGCTGTTTCTGCAAGCCCAGGCAGCATTTTCTGTGCCCCATTAACTCTAAATTTGCTGGGGTGGAGAGTGGGGCAGCGCACTTGTGAAGGCTATGGTTGCAATGGCCAGGTTTCAAAATTTCCAGTTGGGGCAAAGATCTGTATCAGCTGGGGGATCTGAAGCTGATATCGACAGGGCTTGCAGCTTGACCACTGGCTGCTCTCTTTATTCTTAGAAAGGAGTTCATTCTAGGAATCAGAGGCTGTGAACCAGGGCTCTTCAGTAATTCCATAATTGTTAGTTGTTCCTCTCTTTGATCTCTTACCTTAGAAACAATAGGGGAAATTTATTTAGAATTTTTTTCTTACAGTGCTCCCAGGATTTGCATCTCTCATATCTGCCATTTTGAAACAGTGTCCTAATTTTTATTTTGAAACAGATTCTCACTTATTTGCAGGAGACCTCACTCAGTTACTGAGGATGGTCTTAAACCTGTAATCCTTGTGTCTTAGCCTTCCAAGTAAAGGAATCATAGGTGTGTGTTAACATGCCTGCTCCTTTATATATTCTTATTTTAAAATTTAGCTTTAGACTTGGCAATGCATACCTATAGTTCTGGCAATAAGGAAAGGTTAGGCAGGAGGAATTTAACGTAAAGTCCAGTCTCCATATCTTAGGAAAATCTTGTCTCAAAAAACAAAACAAAATACACACACCTCCACACACACTGCAACACCAGCAACAACTGAAAGTTTTGGAATTCCTCTATGCTTATTCCTCAGTAATGCAAAACCATTTATCTTTATCTTATATTGTACAGATCTTTTGATTTTGATATAAATTAAACCAAAAATTCTATTTATTCAATTGGACTAAAAAGGAAACATATGCCAAGTACTGGGTATTGTTTCACAAATGTTAAATCACAGATCAGACAATATGACTTCTAATTGTACTGTCATATAACTTTTATTACAAAATTCACAATGTACAGTTAGTACTAATAGAACTTTTTGGATAATGTTCTCCATATTCCTCATGATTTCGGTTGCCTGGAAAAAGGATTAGTATAGAAATCACAACACCACATTACCCAATAGTGTAGGGACATTATCTGCCCAGGCTTTTTCTCCCATATCCTGGAATGAGGTCAGAGAGTTTCATGACTTTCAATAATATTTCATGTATTCAAATTTAGTATCAAAACAAATAGTCCACTCAGCCTCATTACACAAATGAATTTAAATGAACACGGAGTCTAAATGAGGTATTTTCAAATCCACTGCATGGTGCTGGGTTAAAGTGCAGATGACCAGCACTCAAGAAGCATGTTTTTCCCTTTCATATGGTGACGTTAGAGCTCTGCCTTCTCTTCTTTTAAAGAACAAAGCTCTAATACAAGTAAATGTTGATTGAAAATACGCTTAAATCTTTTCATAACAGCTATCATTTCCTCTGTTATCTGTGAATATTTTTTTAAATTTCTCATGCTAAATAATATGAAAGACTGAAAACCATTCCTATTGTGATCATTCAAGAGAATTTTAATGGACAACAGGATTTTTCTATCCTTATATAGTATTTACTACGTGGCTCATTACAAATATTGATAAGTTTTTTTTTTTTTGTGGTAGTGGGCATTGAACCCCAGGGTATTCTACCTCCGAGCTATACCTCCAGTCCTATTTTTTATTCTTTATTTTGAAACAGGGTCTCACTAAGTTGCGGAGGGCCTCACTAAATAGCTGAGGCTGACTGTGAATCCAGATACTCTGGTCTCAGCCTCCAAACTACTGGGGTTATAAACGTGGGCCACCATGCTCTGCTTGATAACTTCTTTTCTTACCTGAATACAGAAGCACAATGTCCAGGACTTACATCATAGACTGACTGACCTGCCTATTACAGTCCAGCCACAAAGTCCATCTATTCTTCTATCTTTAAATTTTCTTAATGCCCTTTACATTTGCCAATTATCTGTCATGAAAAATGAAGTTAACAATGCCATTTCACTAGGGAATGTATTCTCTCTGGTACAGCAGCAATTGGCAGCAAGTGTCATCTAATTGTTAGAAAAGGAGATGTAAAAGGATTTGAGTGTGAAATTAATGTCTAATATTTGCTCTTCAAAAATCTCAAATATTGTCAATATGTAAAAGTACCTGTTGAACATTATTATAGCAGCTCAAACATCAATAATTTTCTTCCCCTCAAGCCGAAATATGTCATATAATTGTATTAAGTTTGGAGTCTTCTTATAACACTCTGGATTCATGTAAGGTCTGAAATTGTTAGTGCCTTAGTTGATTCCAGCATGAATTCTCTAATGTTCTTACTTTTCATGCTTCAAAAATCTCTGCATTTTTTGTTTACAGAAGTACATTTTTCCTGTGACATTTCTTATGAAATAAAGGTCTATATTAGCATAAACTCTTTCCACATTCATTCCATGTAGAGGGATTTCAAATATGACTTACCTAATGTTCTACAAATATGCATAATATATAAATGTTGTGCTACACTTTTTACATATGTAGGTTTGTCTCAAGTTAAGTGTTCTCTGATGCTCAACAAAAGATAATGTGCAAAAATTTATTGCATTCTTTGCATATATTGAGTTTTTCTTCAGTATGGATTCTCTCATGTATGAAAAAAATATAGCAGAGGAACAAACAAAAGTATTTCTACCTTCTGTACATTTGTGCAATTTCTCTCCAGTGTTGATTCTCTTATGCTTAATTGAATTTGAGGAAGAAGAAAAAGATTTACTGTGTTCTTTATATGTATAGGGTTTATATCACGTGTGGAATCTCTGATTGACAAGAAGATGTGAGGTTCAAGCAAAACATTTACTACATGTATAAAGGTGTTCACCAGTATGGATTCTCTGATGGAGATGTGAGGTATGAGTAAAAGGTCTACAACATTGTTACATTTGTAGGGTTTCTCCCCAATATGGATTCTCTTATTCCTGACAAGAGCCGAGGGAACAGCAAATGATATACTACAGTGTGAACGTTTCTAGGGTTTGTCTCCAGTGTGGATTCTCTTATGGACAGCAAGATATAAGGTATGAACCAAAGTTTTAGGACATTATTTAATTTTTATTTTTTTCAGCACAGATTTTTTATACATTTATTGAGTACAACAGGGTTACATAGACATTTATGACATACCAATCATTGTTTAGAACATTATTTACATTTGGATGGGTTCTCTCCAGTGTATATTTTCTAATGCACAGCAAAAATCAAAGGACCAACAAATGACATTTCACATTCTTTACATTTATTAGGTATTTCTCCAGTATGAGTTTTCTCATAAAACTCATTATTTAAATTTGAGGAAGAAGAAAAATATTTACTGCATTCTTTACATCTGTGCGGTATCTCTCTAGTATGGGTTCTCTACTGCATATCAAGAGATAAGGGATAAGCAAAAGATGAAATACACTTTTTGTGCTTAAATTGTTTCTCTGAATACAAAATCACATATGGCCTATATGAACAGAGGAATGTCTTACAGATTTTCTTCATTCTTCATTGTAGAATATCTGATGCTGACTTATGGTAAACACAGATTAAAATAATGCTTTCATTCCATGCATCTGCCTGGATTTCCTTGAATGTATGTTGCATTATGTCTGCAGAGGTTTGTTCCCTCACCAGAAGCTTTCCTATTATTATTACTCCTGACCTGTTGGAATTTTCTCTAGCATTATTTCTTTTATATTGTATATGTGATAAGGACCAGTTAAATCTTTTTCCACATTTCATATAGTTGTAATGTGCCTCTTTAATGTGTATCTTCTAATGCACAGTAAGTGTTGGGCATTGACCAAAGACTTTACTACATTTATACCAGTTGCCTCTCTCCTCTGAAGGATGAGTTCTCTGAAGTTTGCTGTGTTTGATACATATAATTTTTCCCATAATTCGACGCCTTTGTCATTTCTATGAATTATTTTAGTAATCATTATTGCTTAAGAAAGAACACTTGGAAAAGGCTCAACTAGTTCATTATATATCTCAGGAATTTTATCATTATCTAATCCTGATTATTTGATTCCAAAATTGGTTGATATAGGGTGTATCCTCAAGGTGCCTATACTTTTTAACATTATTGGTACTCCCACAAAAAACATGCCTTCTGAATCCCTTTCCCACACAGAATTCCTACTCTATGCTCAGGTTCAGCTGACAGATTTGGCACAATATGGTTGAGAAACTTCATCTTTACATGAGTTAATCTCAGATCACTGAGATTTGTTTTTTTTTTTTTTTCAATAAAAAGAGAAGTCGGGAATGGTCGTGCACACTTGTAATCCCAGTACTTGGGAGGCTGAGACTGGAGAATCCAAGTTTATGGCCAATCTCAGGTTCTTAATGAGGTTCTCTGCAACTTAATGAGACCCTTTTAAAATAAAAATTACAAAATAGGATGAGGGGTGTATCTCAGAGGTAGAATACTTATGGGTTCAATCCCCAGTTCTGAAAAAAAATTAACATGTTGGGTGTCATGGTGCATCTTCGTAATCTCAGTACCTGAAAGGCTGCGACAGGAAGGTCTCAGGTTTGAAGCCAGCCTCAGCAACTTAGTGAAGCCCTCTGCAACTTAGTGAGACCCTCTTTCCAAATAAGAAATAAAATAAGGCTGGGGGTATAGCTAGGAGGTAGAATGCCCCTGGGTTGAATTCTCAATGCCAAACACAAACACACAAAAATTATTAACATGATTCTTTCCCAGGATGCTAGCTAATTAGGATTCTCTCTCTCTCTCTTTTGTTCTAAATATTTAAAGTATAATGATCATTTTGTTTAAGTATTTTTCTTTTACAGAAAACATGGCTTAAAATTCTGTTTTTCATGGATAATTTTCATATGAGAGATGAGATTCAAGCAAGAGATTTACTATATTCTTTATACTGTAAGTTTTCTCTCCATTCTGGATTCTCTTATGCTTAAGTGGATTCCAGGAAGAAGAAAATGCTTTACTGCATTGTTTATATTTATAGGGTTTATATCCAATATGGATTATCTGATT
>PVLC010036065.1:0-16049 GCA_004027655.1 Graphiurus murinus
AAACCATATATTATATGTTTATAAACATATATTTCTTATATCTTGATTTATCTTTCTTATTTACCCACATATTTTCCATTGCTATGTTCTTTCTTTCAGTGGATGTAATTTACCATCTGGTATCATTTCCTTTTAGCCTTAAGGACTTCCTTTAGCAGCATTTCTGGTATGACAGGTCAACGAGCAACACATTCTCTAAGGTTTTGATCATCTAGAATGTCCTTTCCTTTAGCATTGATGGATTTAGAATTCTTGGGTAAAAGGTTTTTCTTTCAGCATTTTGAACGCACCACCCTACTGTCTTGTGGTTATTTCTGACGAGAAGTCAGCTATTAATCATAACTTTGTTCCTCTTTACATCATGAATCATTTTTCTTTTGCCAGTTTCAAAACCTTCCCTCCCCCAGCCCCAGGGGCTTTCACCTTTTTTGACTGTGATGTGTCTTCTGGTGTATTTCTTTTCTCTTTTTTTCTTTCCTCAATGGGGATGGAACCCAGGGGCATTCTACCTCCAAGCTACACTCTCGAGCCCTGACTCCTTTTCTTTTATTTTGAAACAGGGTCTCACTAAATTGCTAAGGATCTTGGTAAATTGCTGAGAATAGCCTCAAACCTGCAATCCTCCTGTCTCAGCCTCCTGAGTACTGTGATTACAAGTGTGTGTTACCACACTTGCTTCTGGTGGATTTCTTTGAGTTTATTATTCTTGGGCTTGTTGAACTTGGATTTGAGGATAAATACTTATAATCATATTTCAAAATATTTTACCTACATAGTTTTAAATGTTTTTGTTTTTCCCAATTTTCTCTTGCTCCTCACTTTCTGGTGGTCCTATTGCAGGTCCATGAGAATGCTTGATTCTGTCTCACAGTTTTTTGAGGCTCTGTTAATTTTTCATTGATTTTTTTTTTTAATTTTATTCTTCAGGTTGGAAAATTTCTATTGATCTATCTTTAGGACACTGAATTGCTCTTCTACCAATGTAACTCAGTTGTGAAACTCATTTAAGAAATTTTTTATATTGGTTATTGTGCTTTTCAACTCTAGAATTTTCATTTGATTCTCCTTATAACATGTTTATTGATTGATATTTCCTATTTTTAGACATTTTCCATATTTTCCTTTAATTCTTTGAACATAATTTTAATTATTTGAATATGTTTATAATAGCTGCTTAGAATTCTTTGTCTGCTCAATCCAACATCTGGGCCCATAGAGTTAGTTTCTATTGACTGATTTTTCCTGAATGTTGGTCCCATTTTCTTGTTTCTTTGAATTTCTCATGAGTTTTTACTGAGAAGTGTGTATTTTCAATAACATAGCAACTCTCTTATTCTTATTTTTTTCTCTGATTTTTTGGTTTGTTTGTTTGGACTTAAATAGTGGAGTCTTTCTCTCTTAGGCGTCGTAAGTCACTGCTGATATCTGTGCTCAGAGTTTTTTAATTCTTATTTTTATTTATTATTTATTTATTTTTGGTACTGGGGATTGAATCCAGAAGCATTCTACCTCCAAGCTATACCCTAGCCCTTTCTAATTTTTATTTTGAAACAGGGTCTTACAAAGTTGCTGAGTCTGGCCTCAAACCTGTGATCCTCCTCTCTCAACCTTCCAAGTACTGGGATTACAGGCATGTGCCACCACACCTGGATTTTCATTTTTATTTTTATCTTGGCTAACTAGAGTTCATCTCTGCACTAGCATTGCTTAGTTTTCAGCCAATAATTTAAGCAGATATTTTGCCCAAATACCTGGGTCTACAAAACTTCCACCCACTCCTCTGCTGGCCTATCTGGAGATTAAGGTATAAGTGCATTCAAATTTAGCTAGTTCTCAAGACTACCCAGGTATTTTCTTTGTATGTGTGTAGTATCTTAGTCAGCCAGCAATGGGTAGAAAGCTAATCTAGCCTTTCTGTGGCTCTGTCATTTTGAGGAACTCCTTGTTAAATTTCTGCCTGGTCTTGTCCCTTGCCCCAACTCGGATAACACTCAGGTTAGCAGAGTTGTAAGTTTTGCCTTTTCTTTTCCTACCAAATCTTCTTTTAATGACAATGCTACCATGGCATTTTGCTTCTTGCCCCAAGTCAGGGAGAGTGCTGCTCATTCTTTTCCAGTATTTTCCTCCCCCAGTCCTAGCCACCTAAACCTCCTCTAGCCAGATCTCTATCTCTACAACCCCTGGTGATCTGTTTGGTATATCCCTTGTATAGACTGGAAGCTGCATCTAAGGCAGTAAGTTCATATAATTATAGGACTCATCTTGTTGCTTTCCCTTCTCTTAAGGGCCATAGTTTCATACTATCTGTCTGAAAATGTATTTTTGACAATATTTCTGGCCTGTCTGGCAGCAAAGCTACTGGTTTTACAACTAGTTTCACTTTTTAAAAACTATCATTCCAGCTGAACATAGTGGTGCATGCCTGTAACTGTGGTCATTGGGAGGCTGAGACAGGAGGATTGCAGTTTCGAGGCCAGCCTCAGTTACCTAGTGAGATCCTGTTTCAAAATAAAAAATAAAAAGAGCTGAAAGTGTAGCTAGAAAGTACTGGGTTCAATCCCTGGTACTCCCCCCTGCCCCAAACAAAAGAGAACAAAACAACTATCATCCTCTGAATCAAGTATGGTGGTACACCCCTGTAACCTCAGTACTTGGGAGGCTGAGGGAAGAGGATCATAGGTTCAAGACCAGACTCAGCAACTTAGCAAGGCCCTCAGCAACTTAGTGAGAGTCTGTTTCAAAATAAAAAATAAAATAGGGTTAAAAAATAAAATGGGGGTATAGCTCAGAGGTACAATGCCCCTGGGTTCAATTCCCATAATTACACACACACACAATCATTCTCAGCAACCAAACAGGGGATAGGGATGGGCCTGGATCTAGCCTAGAGAAGGCCTGCTGTTCTTACTTGAAGCTCTAGAAATTCTTTTAAAAATCAATAAATGCTTCTCAATTTATTTGCCTTGAGTCATTTTACAGGGTCCTGAAATTGTTGCTTTTGACATATTTGGCCAGTTTATACTTCTTTTGTGAAGTCAGAATTCACTGACCTCTAATTCTGCCATAGACAGAAGTCCTGTCTATTATGCTTAAAATTTTTTACTGAATGCTGCCAAATATTGTGAATTTCTCTTTGGTTGCTGGATTTTGTTCTATTTTTTTTTAAATGATGCTGGATTTTGTTCTGCTGCACAGTTAAGTTACTTGAAATTATTTGGTTTATTCTGAGACTTGCTTTTAAACTTTTCTAATGCATGTCTAGAGCAGCCTCTGCCCTCAGCTAATTGATTACTAAGGTAATATACTGTCATGGTCATTGCAGATCTCTTCCCAGGTCCCCATGTAATATGAGGTCTTTTCATTTTGGATGTTAGGAATGTGAAATATTGCCAGATACGTGCATTATTCTGCCTGTGTCTTTCAGATGGTTTCTTCCCTGGTCTTGGGCAGATTCGCTGACACATGCAGAGCTGGGTGTGTTGGCTCATGCTTGTAATCCCAGTACTTGGGAGGCTGAGATAGGAGGATCACAGGTTCACAGCCAGCCTCAGCTACTTAGAGAGACACTCTGCAACTTAGTGAAACTCTGTTTCAAAATAAACAATAAGGAAAAAAGAGGGCTGGGGGCATAGCTCAGAGGTAGAATGCCCCTGGATTCAATCCCCAGTCCTGCAAAAACAAACAAACAGACTCCAGCAAAGACTTGATGGGACCCCTCTGCAGACTTTTGAGCTCTTGCTCTCTCTGTGCTGCCTAATCTTCTCCAGCACTATGCTCCCCAGATTCTAACCACCTTAACCTCCCCTAATTAGATTGCTGTGAAATCCAGACTGGAAACTGCCTTCAAGGCAGTAAGTGTGAGCACAGACTATAACAGGGCTCATCTTGTTGGCTCTTCTCTCAGGCCCATAGTTTTGTACTACCTGTCTGAAAAAAAAAAAAAATATATATATATACATATATGGTATATGTATTATATATATGTATATATATATGTGTATATATATATATATATATGTTACTTAGGAAGGAGAGTAGATCTGATGTGTTACTCCATCCTGGATAAAAGTGAAAACTAAAATATTTAAATTAGGAGATAGAAGTAGTTTTGTTAATGATTTAAGTAGTTTTTGTTAATGGTTGCTTTGTAGAGAATGAATTATACAAGAATAAGACTGCAAACAGAGAGATCAGTTAGCAGGTTTTAAGCACTAGTCCAAGGCAGAGATAATGGTTGCCTGGTCTAAAAAAATTATGGTTATTAAAAAAAAAGAAGAAAAGCAAAAAAGATTTGAGATGCATTTGAAATATGAGAGAGATAAAATCTGTTGGTTGTTTGGTTGTGGGAGATGGGAAAGTGAGCAAGCCCGGACGGTTTTCATTTTCTTTAGCCTTTTTTAAACCTATGATTTGGCTTCTCAGTCTGTTCTTACTTTGAGCCCAATCTATTCTATGTTTCTTGCTTCCTTTTCTGAAAACAGAAAATGCCAAGGAGTCAACCATGTAACTATGGAAAACAGAATTTATTGGCTAGGTATCAGTGAACATTGAAGTCTTAAAAGAGACAACTTATTCAATAGTCCATGTGAAAAGAAAAGGATTCCATAGAACAAAGTCAGGCAGGCTATTTGTAAACAAGATTTCTGGCAAGCAAAGATTTAAAACAGGACTTACTTACTATAAGGAATATTCTGAAAGGATGAAATTCTCCTGTTGGTTGAGAGAAACTCAGATCCATGTGGTTGGCCCCATCCGGGGACTAACAGTCATAGCAAGCATAAATTCCTAAATTTGAATCGTTGTCCTGTTTGTCCTAGTAGTCTATGGTATTTGTGTTCAAAACAAGAGTCACTTCCTCTGGGAAGACTGACCTTTGGTTGGAAGTTTGGTCTTGGAGATCCTGGAGCATGAGGCCCTTAAGATTAGGGACACAGAAATTTCTTTGTGTCAATCCTATGAATAAAGTCACCCTACCCAGGTGTGGTGGTGCACCCTTGTCATCCCAGTACTTAAGAAGCTAAGACAGGAGGATCGCATGTTCACAGTCAGCCTCAGCTACTTAGTGAGACCCTCCCCAACTTAGTGAGAGCCTGTTTCCAAATAAAAGAATAAAATAGGGCTGTAGGTATAGCTCAGAGGTAGAATGTCCCTGAGTTCCACCTCCAGTACCACAAAAAAAAGAAAGAAAGAAAAAAAAAAGTCACCTAGTCACCATTGAGGACTGGGAAAGAGTCTAGGGATAGAAATCAGGCTGTCTGTCTAGGAGTCTCTGGGATGCTTCTGATGTTCTTCTCAGTGCCACATGGTTTAATACTACATTATTCTATAACTGCTTTTCTTGTCTGAGTTGTTTTTTTTTTTAAATTTTTTTGGTACTGAGGTTTGAACCCAGGGGCATTCTATGTCTGAGATACACCCCCAGCCCTATTTTATTTTTATTTTGAAACAGGGTCTCACTAGGTTGATGAGAGTCTCACTACTTGCTGAGATTGTTCTCAAACCTGAGATCCTCTTATCTCAGCCTCCTAAGTTCTGGAATTACAAGTGTGCGCCACTACACCCAGCTTGTCTGAGTTTTTGAGTCTTTAACTAGACCACTGCATTTGTTTCCTGGGGCTGCCACTAGAAAGTACCACAAACTGCATAACTGAACAATAGAAATTTATTGTCTCCCAGTTTTGGAGGATGAAAGTTCAGAATCAAGGTATCAACAGGCCTGTGCTTCGTCTTCCATCAAAGCGCCTATTAGGGGCTGGCATACTTACCTGATGGGACTGATTATGAGTCACCTGCAATGTGAGGCCATATTTTCATATGAAACCTGCAAAGAAGAATTCTGCCTTGCCTCTTTAGCTTCTAGTGTTTGCTGGAAGTCCTGGCATTCTTTGGCTTGTAGACGCATCATTCCAAACTCTTCCTCTGTCATCACATAGCCAGCCAGGTTGCCATATAAATACCTGAAATGATCAACTTATAAAGATGCAAGGCTTATTTTAGGTCAGTGTTAGAAGTTTCAGTCCATGATCAACTGGTCTTACTGCTTTGGGACTGTGGCTGAACATCATGGTGGGGGCTCACAGCAGAACAAAACCATTCATTTCATATCCAAGAAGAGAAAAGAGTGAAGAAGACTGTGGTTTCACAATACTCTTTGAGGACACACCCCCAATTACCTAAAAACTTCCCCCTAGGGCCCACAATTTAAAGGTTCCACCACCTTCCAATAGTACCACTATGGTGAGCAAGCCTTTAACACAAGACTCTTGTGTTAAAGGCTTGCTCTTTAACACAAGAATGTTCTAGATCTGAACTATAGCACCATCTTCTATGAGTCTCTGTCTCTATTCTCTTTTCCTTATAAGAATACCATATTGGATTAAGGGTTCATTCTGTTCCAGTCTGATCTCATTTTAACTAACTACATCTTTGATAACACTATTTCTAGATAAGGTCACATTCTGAGGTACTTGGAGTTATGATTTTAACATATCTTTTGGGGGACATAGTTAAACCTATAACAACAAGGGACTGTGCCTCATACTTTTTTCACCTCAAGGAGGCTTAACTTAGGTCATCAGCAAAGTTTTCTGCTTTAGGTAGATGTGAAAAAAATAAGGACTGCAATTTTTTTCCTCGGAACTGGGGATGGAACTCGGGGGCATTCTACCTCTGAGCTACACCCCCAGCTCTATTTTTTATTCTTTACTTTGAAACAGGGTCTCACTAAGTTGCAGAAGACTTCACTAAATAGCTGAGGTTGACCTCAAACTTGCAATCCTCCTGTCTCAGCCTCATAAGTACTGGAATTACAAGCGTGTGCCACCATGCCCACCTAGGAATGCACTTTTTTTTTTTTTTCAGTACTGGCGATTGAACCTAAGGACATTCTACCTCCAAGCTACACCCTCAGTCCTATTTTTTATTTTTTATTTTTGAAACAGAGTTTCACTAAGATGTAGAGAGCCTCACTAAGTAGCTGAGGCTGGCCACAAACTCGGATCCTCCAGTCTCAGCCTCCCAAGTACTGGGATTACAAGCGTGCTCCACCACACCTGGCTTAGGACTGCAATTTTAAAAGAACAATTTTACATAAGGCTGAAACATGCCTTTAATTATAATGAAAATATATTTTGATATTAGTTGACATATGTCTTCCTGTAAGTCTTTTTATCAATTCTATGACCCTTCCTCCATTCTTGAAATATGAATTGTCCTAGGAAGGTTGTTAAAGAAAAATCAGAGGACAAAGGAGTAAATTCTTACCTTTTCAGTTAAAAAAGCTTAGTTCCAGGAAGAAAGCAAAAGGCTTAGAAAAAGTCAGGCATGATGGTACACGTTTGTAATCCCAGTACTTGGGAGGCTGATATAGGAGGATTGCAGGTTTGAGGAAAGCCTCAGCAATGTAGTGAGACTCTCAAAACAAAAAATAAAATAGGGCTGAGGGTGTAGCTTGGAAGTAGAATGCCCCTGGGTTCAATCCCCAGTACAAAAAAAAAAAAAAAAAGAAAAAAAAAGAAAGACTTAGAATAACATTTGGTTAGTTCAAACTAATTCTTCCTCCCTCCTTTACATCTGAAATTTAGATAAATCTCTAGAAGAGGAAGGAGGAGGAAGAAGAGGAGCATCTGAGAGTGGGCAGGACATTATGGGTTCTTTGGCTTATTCCCCACAGGGCCAATTTCTGGAGAGTATGAAGAAAATGGAACCGTCCCCAGATAATACAAGGATTTAGGAGTACAATTGTATATTGCTGCTAGGGAGGTCATAGCATTTAGAGAATTTTCCCATTCAAGTGGGGCAGAAACACAGTCTTGGGTAAGACAGAAGTACCCAAGATAGAGCCAGCCTGGGGTGGGGGGTACTGGTCAGGCACAGGGGGATGAGAATGACTCTTAAGATTCAGATGAGCTGAATCATGTAAATTTCAGTAGATGCAGGTGCAGACAAATGACAACCAAAGGCCAGAATCCCCTTCCCTTCTGGCCCTCCTGTACCTTAAGCTTAAATCAGCCCCATAGATGGCCCCTGAACTGACTCACTAGCGTTCTACTATGATGTGGATCGAGACGCAAAATAAATTATGCTCAGTTATTAAAAAACAAAGTTGATTTCTTTCAACTCTTAATTTGTGGTCTCAGATTTATTTCAACTACATAAAAAAAAAGCATGAATATGCTATGTTTGCCAGTTGTGTCTTATTTGTAGGTGGAAAGTGGGAACTGAAACTGTCTTCTGGACAGCTAGGTACAGCCTCGGCATTTTCTGAGACTACAGAAATTATTACTAAGATCTCACTAGGCCTTCAGGAAAGAGGGAAGGGAAAGAGAAAGGGCTGGGTGGGGATGGGGGTCCATGACTGAACCACTTCAGTTGTGTCTTAAATGTATGACATTGTTCTGAAGGAGACTCTGGCCCTTTTGGAGGGGAAGTTGTGAGAAGCTCTTAAATTTGAGGTACCTGCAAAGACCACTCAGCTGTTGTTGCTAAGGAACAAGTGTGTCCAAGTTCTGGTATCACTGTTACCAGCTCCTTCTCAAATGGCACAAAGTTAGGGGAAAATGGAAAGTCATCAGAACGGAAGGGACAGTTCAGTGTGATTGGGTTATGAGTTGTGATTTAAAATTGTCTCTTCTCTGAAAAAAAGTAGTCTCACATTTGAGCATATCTCATAACTAGTCCAATAAGGTAAATACGTCAGTCCCCAAATAGTCTTTCTCTTTGATGGAAGAGAAGTGGAGAGAAAAGTAGGAAGGCAAAAAGGGAAGGAAGCGAAAGTTAATCAAATAAATGACCTAATTGAAGGACATTTTGGAGGGAAAACTCAGAGTCAGAATAAGCTTCTGGAATTAGACTGAGGTTATAGCATCAGTTTTCTACTAATTAGATATCCATGGGCAAATAAATCTCAACCACTCTATGCCTTGAATTCAAGTTTGTAAATGATATGTGCTGTATGAAGACCTCATGAATTTTCCTGTTTTGACTCTTAATGTTTATTTCTAAGTCACTCAGGATTTCCATTTTTATTTCAATAACCCAATGTGGTTATCAGCCTGTAATGTGGTCCCCCAGTGATCCCCTTTTCTTGGCACTGACACTCTTGAGTAATAAGCTTCTCCTTGAATAAGGGTTGGACCTAGTGACTTGCCTCTAATAAATAGAATATGGCAGAAATAATGAGTTACTGCCTCCTACATTAGATTACAAAGTGATTTGGACTTGTGTTTGGCTCATTCTCTTTCACTCTTTCTTTATTTCTCTTTCTCCCAGATTGCTTGGACTAAGGGAAGCATGATGCCATATTGTGAGCAACTCTATGGCAATACCCACATGGTGTGAAGAGGAACCGAGACCCTCAAATCAACAACCCAGAGAAACTGAAGCCTGCCAACAACCAGGTGAGTGAAGCTGCAAGTGGATCCTTCATCTTCATCAAGTCTTAAGATAACAGTATCCTTAGGCAACAGCAATGCTTCAGTCTACTGAGACACCTTGAGCCAGAGGCACCCAGCTGAGTTGTTCCCAGATTCCTGACCCACAGAAACTGTAAGATACGTTTGTTTGGTTTTTTACCTTCTAGGTTTCAGAATAATTTATTATCCACCAACAGAACTAATACATGGCTCAGGCCCATCTCACAGTGGGCCCAATGTGTCCCCAAACCCATCATGTGGTTATTTCTCCAGTTCTGGAATGGAATGCATAATTAAAATAGACATACTCAGCAACTGGCAACAATCCTACAGTGGTTCTCTGGTGCATGGAAGTAGAGCTATTCTGGTAAGAAAAACCAAGTGGAAATCATTAGAGCTGTCTCTTACTGTTTTACAAAAACAGTAAACTAAAAGCAATACTGCACTCTTGGAGGAATTGCAGAGATTAGCACACTTGAAAGGAACTCAGAGATTCAGGGGCTGTGATTCAACCAGAATGACAGAAAGAGGCACAATGGCTGGGTGTGGTCTATAATCCCAGTACTTGAAATGCTGAGATAGGATGATTGCAGGTTCGAAGCCAGTCTCAGCAACTCAGCAAGACCTTTAGCAACTTAGCAAGAGATGCTGCTTCTAAATAAAAAAAAGTAAAATAGGGCATGAGGGTCTAGCTCAGAGGTAGAATGCTCCTGGGCTCAATCTTCAGCACAGAAAAACAAGAAAGAGGCACAATGCCTTCTGGGCCTGGGTTTTGGTGATAACATATTCCTTGTTTGAGTATGTTACTTTAACTCATTTACTGAGTGACCTGAAAAGCTGCCTATTTTGAGTAGGTTTCAGAATAAGAGCAGACTATAAAACAAGTCAAGCTGCTGTGCAAGCTGTTCTGCCAATTGGGCCATGTGACTCAGAAGATATGATGATCTTGAAACATCAGTGGCTCATAGGGAGGCTGTTATGAGCCTTTGGCAGGCTGCTATAGGTGAATCACAGCACAGAGACAGAGTTTTTTTAACAAAGCCATGCTATCCTCTGAGGATAACTATTCTCCTTTTGAGAAACAACTTTTAGCTTGCTATTGGGCCTTAGAGACTGAATACTTGGCCATAAATTACCATGTGATCTGGCCACTGTTACATGGGTATTGTCTATCCTACTAAGCCAGAAAGTTGGGTATGTATAGTAGCACTCCATTATCACATGGAGTGGTATCTATGATATTGGACTGAAACAAGTCCTGATGGCGCAAGTAAGTTGCATTAGGAAGTAGCTCAGGTGCCCATACCCCCATTCATGATTCTTATGGCCTCAACTATATTATGGCTCTCTTCGGGAGTTCCCTATGATCAGTTGATTAGGGAAGGAAATACTTGCAGTTGATTTATAAGTTGTTCTTCATCTTATGTTGGTACCACATGAAAGAACTACAACCCTATTTGGGGACAGCCCTGGCAGACAGTGATGAAAGAAAATCCTTTCTGTGGGCAGGACTTTGAACAGGACATGTCATTGTTTTGCCTGAAATGACAGATGGCCAAATGGGTCAATCAGTTCATTGGCTATGGCTAATGGTTTGGATAGATGGTTAGAGACTTGGAGGATACACAATTGGAAAACTGGTATGTAGGGAAGAAGTATTTGGATAGACTTCTCCAAATGGACAGAGTAGGAAAGTATTTGTTTCATATGAATGTTCATAAAGGGTGACTCAGCAAAGGAGGACTTTAATAATCAGGTGAATAGGATGAGTCTGTGGATCTCAGTGAGCCTTCTTCTTTAGTCATTCCTGTTATTGCCAAAGGGCTCATGAGCAAATGGCATGGAGTGAGGGATGGAGGCTATACTAAGCTCGGCAACATGAACTTTCACTTACAAGGGCCTACCTGGATATACTCATCACTTGTTATGGTTTAGGTCTGGAATGTCTCCCCAAAAGATCCTGTGTTGAAAGCCTGGCCCCCAGTGCAGCAAGGTTCAGTTGTAGGGCATGTCTGGAGGAGGTGAATCACTAGGGGCATGGTCTTAAGGACACTGTTTGTCGCCCCTCATTCATATTCTACCCCCCCCCAAGAGGAGCGTCCCTCTGACACACCCTTCCATCATGATGTTTCTGCCTTGGAACCAGCTGACCATGGACTAAACCACTGACACTATGAGACAAAATACGCCTTTCCTCATTAAGTTGTTCTTGTCAGGTATTTTAGTCACAGCAATGAAAAGCTGACTAACACACTGATGAATGTCCAATATGCCAATGACAGATATAAACACTGAGCCCCCCAATATGGCACTATGCCCCGGAGGGGGGATTAGCCAGGCACATGCTGGTGGGTTAATGACATTGATCTTTTTTCATCATGAAAGGGATAGCACTTGTTTTTATTAGATATGAATTTGCCTTTTCTGCTTGTGAATACTTTATCTAAAAACATGGTATTTTACACAACATCACTTTTTTTTTTTTTTTTTCGGTACTGGGGATTGAACTCAGGGGCATTCTACCTACAAGCTATAACTCCAGCCAAGTCTCACTAAGTTGCAGAGTGTCTCACTAGGTAGCTGAGGCTGGCCTCGAACCCGGATCCTCCAGTCTCAGCCTCCCGAATGCTGGGATTACAAGCGTGTGCCACCACGCCTGGCTACAACATCACTCTTGACCAAGGTACTTACTTCAAAACAAATGAGGTGAGGGAAGTAGTACATGTTCATGGAATTCATTGGTCTTATGTTAGCCATAATTCTAAAGCAACTGATGTTACAGAATAGTGGAATAGCTTTCTGAAAGCTCAGTAATAGAACCATCTAGGTGGCAACATGTTATGAGCAGGGGCAAGGTTCTCCAGATTGTGGTAAATGTTCTAAACCGATATCAAGTATACAGTACTGTTTCTCCCATACAGGATTCACCAGTCTAGGAATTAAGGGGATAGAAGAGGAAGTTATTGCTCTCATTATCCATCCCAGTGACCCACTATTACAATTTTTGTTTCTCATCCCCACACCTTTAGGCTCTGGTGCTCTAGAAGTCTAAGTTCCAAAGGGAGAAATGCTTTTACCAAGGGCACAAAAATGAGTCTACTGAATTAGATGTTGAAACTGCCACCTGGCCATTTTGGGGTTCTAATGTCACTGAATCAACAAGCAAAGGAGGGAGTTATTATTTGACTGCAGTGACTGACTGAGCTTGACTGTCAAGAAATTAAGTTGCTACCACATAATAGGTAGGTCTAAAATGCAGAGGATCCACTAGAGCAACTTTCAGTGTACCCATATTTTGTGAACATTAAGTCAACAGAAAACTAAAACACTTGTTAATTCAATAGGACTGTTAATGGACCAAATGTCTCAGGAATGAAGATTTAGAAAGACAAGGAACCATTAATATTTAAAGAACTTGGACAGAGCATCGTGGCACATGCTGGTAACTCAATACTTGGGAGGCTGAGACAGGAGGATCGCAGGTTTGAGGACAGCCTCAGCAAGTAGTGAGACTCTCATCAACCTAGAGAGACCCTGTTTCAAAATAAAAATTAAAAATAGGGATGGGTGGGTAGCTCAGAGGTAAAATGCCCTTGGGTTCAATCCCCAGAACCAAAAATAAGTACATAAATAAATAAATAAATACATAAATTTAAAAATGAAGGATTTGGTGAGGGAATATGAATGTGTAGTGGAAGAACTATGACCACATAGCCAGCTGCAGAAAAGAGGACTGCAATAGGAGTATTTTTCCTTATTTTGATACGCATATGTTTGTATGTATACTAACTGAATATTTTTTGTTTCCTTTCTTCTTTCTTGTCTCTTTATCTAACAAAGGATTGCTAAGTTAACTCTGGAAACAGAGTCTTGCTAAGTTGCTGAGAGCCTTGCAGAGACTGGCTTCAAACCAGCAATCCTCCTGTCTCAGCCTCTTAAGTACTATAAGATTATAGGCATGCACCACCATGCTCAGATTCATAAAAATCATTTATAAAGATGTTTATATTTTTCAAGTATATCAAATATTTTTACTATCCTTTTGGTGTTAATTTCTAAGTTTTATTGCATTTTGCTCAATAATCTGCTTTTTAGTTTACAAGCTCACCCTTCCTTCCTTCTTGAACCCAGGGATGTTCTACCTCTGAGCTACGCCCCCAGCTTACAAACATTTTCTTTATGACTTAATACATGGTCAATTGTTGTAACTGATTCCACATATATTTCAGAACAATGTACAATCTCTAGTGAATGCAAAGTTTCATATAATGTTCTATGCTATATAAATTCTCTATATATTTAGTTAATTTTGTCTGCTCTATTTCAGAAAAAAATGTGTTAACTTCTATGATAGTAGCTCTATCAATTTCTCCTTGTAAAAAGCTAGAAGCATTTTTGTTTTATACATTGTGTGTGTGTGTGTGTGTGTGTGTGTGTTGTAAGGATTGAAACCAGAGGAATTCTACGTCTGAGCTTACCCTCAGCCTTTGGGTCTCACTATGTTGCTGAGTGCCTCACTAAGTTGCTGAGGCTGGCTTTGAACCTATGATCCTCCTTTCTAAGCCTCCCAAGTACTGGGACTACAAGGGTAAGCCACCGTGCCTGACTTGCTTTATACATTTTTGAAATAATACTGTTAAGTGCATAAAAGTTCACGACTGGTATAGCTTCTTGGTGGATTATGTATTTTATCAATATGAAATATCTATTCTATGCCTCTGATGTTTCTATACTTTATTAATATTTGCCATTCTTACTAATAATCGAGATAACATAAACAGTATTGGATTCATGCCTGACAATAATAAGCAGGCAACAAATATCAGCTCCTGTGTCCCATTGTGTGCAGGCTGTCTGATCTCTTTGGAGACAGAGAGGGAAAGAAAGGACTAAAGGACTCCACGTTAGGAAACTGAGCAGCTGCAAAATGATGCTTAGAATTTCTTTTCCCTCAAACAAGGTGATGGAAACTCCAGGAAAGAGAGGCCCCAGATTTGGACAAATCACTAGAAAGCCTACCAAACGGTGTCTCCTAGGCAGCAGAGAGAATACAGCATTTGTTGTTGGATCTTGGCCTTTGTGCTTTTGAGGACCAAATGAAAATAGGAAGTTGTGGACAAGCAAAACAAGGTCAACCCCAGTAGTAACTGTGTTCTTACAGCTAGAAGGTCGGGATTATCTCTCTAGCAATCCCTTGCATTTGGGCTCACACAGGCCTATAAAGGCAATGTCCACCACAGCAATAATTCTCCACCCACAGTAGAATTCTTGGCTCTGCCAAACATGGATACATTCAAAGTTCTGGTCTCACTGACTCACTCTGCACTTGTTTTATTAGTTGTTCTTGTTCCAGTTGTTATGTCCACAATGACTGCTTACATGTGCTGTGCATGTGCATGTGCATGTACGTGTGCATCCGTGTGTGTGTGTGCATGTGGGTGTGGGTGTACGTGTGCATCCGTGTGTGTGTGTGCATCCGTGTGTGTGTGTGCTGTGCATGTGCATGTACGTGTGCATCCGTGTGTGTGTGTGTGTGCATGTGGGTGTGGGTGTCTACTTATCTTTGGAACCTGAAATCAGAATAGCCTTACTAACTGACCACTTGATTGCTTAAAATCCCTTGGCCCCCCAAACCCTTCCTTCACCTGCCTGAAGCTCACTTCTCTTTGCTCTGCTGCATGAAATCCATTGAGTCATAAGAAAGTTAAAGCTTGAAGGGGGCCTTGGAGATGAATTAGTTCAAGTACCCCATTTCACTGAATAGGGAAGTAGAGTCCAAAGAGGAGAACTGATTTGCTCCAAATCATACAATTAGTGAGAGGCAAAGTGGGACTGGAACCCACAGAAACAGGTTGTTTGGCACAGTTAAAATGCAGCATGGAGTGCTAGGTGTCAGAGTGGGAGAAAGTGGGTTCCAGGAGGTGGGAATGGTGGGGTGGTAGGCACCAAACACATCCGGCCTCTGCTGTCCTGGCTTTGTCACACACACACTAAGAGTAAACCCCAACTACCACAGCAGCACAGCAATAATAATGTCAACGCATATCCATATGGGATTAAAAACCTTTCCACCTATGTTCTCTCATGAGCTCTCTCCATGAGAAGTTGCCATTAGTACTAAAACTAGTATAGAAAAAATAAAATTGGGGACAAGGAAAATGCATGAGAAAATACATAAAGTACCTCTTGGGAGTGTGCTGGGTATTACTGATTGTAAGTCCATTGTCCCTTCCCCTCCCGTCCTAAGAAGACCACAATTGTGTTCAGCTTTCTCTGCTACACTCTCGCTCTGGCCTCCCCACGTCCATGTGCCTTGGTAAGATGGTCAGACCCCCAAATTTTAGAGATGGGTGTGATTAACAAGGACTGGTTTGGAAATGGGCATGTGATGTTAACTGGGCCACAGAGGTGTGATGGGAAGCTGTGTGTCCTGGTAGTGTTCCAAGGAAAGCCTTTCTTCACTCTTCTGGGAAAGCAGAGCCATGTAGATCAGATTGCTACAGGACCACAGGGCAAGATGGCTTCAAGATGAAGTCGACAGAACAGAGCAAACCAGAGAAATAGAAAGAAGCTGGGTGTTTTAGGATCTCACTGAGTTACTGGAGCAGCCAGTAAGAGCTTGCCTTGTGTTTTTTT
>PVLC010036066.1:0-15991 GCA_004027655.1 Graphiurus murinus
AAACTTGCAATGCTCCTTCCTCAATCTCCCAAGTACTGAGATTAAAAGCATGAGCCATGACACTTGATGAAGTTGATTTAATTTGAATTTTAAAATTTTAAATACTTTTTAGCTTTATGAATCCTGTGATTTAAGACAGCTGTAAATAGTAATTTGTATTGTGTATTTAATTCCAAATTTATTAAGAAACATATTTTTGATCAGAGAAATAAAACTAATTATATAATTTTTGGAAATAAATCTCTTTCATCTTGTCATAAAAGAACTTCAAATTATTACATTAAAAATAAATAATTTCTATCCTGATGTTCAATGATCCAACTATGGTAAGTATACATCAAAATGATAAAACAAACATCTCTATTTTGATGTTTTACTTACTGCTTCACTTGACAGCACGACACATTTTGAAAAAATATCTTTGCTGTTTTCTGAAGTGGCATCAGTGAAAACTGTCATGGGTATAGCTGATAGAAACTTTCAGCAATTCACATAAGTTCTATGAATTACTTCAAGTTTCGAGTCATGGGTCAATTTATGAAAACTTTTGAATTCAGTGTTTAGAATTTTGAAATAAACAAGAGATATAGTTTCCTCCCAAAGTCAGATTGATTCTTCTAAATATACAAGACAACTGGGTATAGTTATAGATAGGAAAGGCCAGTTTTTGATAGTTGATTCAGTGATTAGAATGTCTTTAAAAATTTATTTGTGTCTATAGATCTACATTTTCAACTGTAGATGTTATAAGTACAGTGAAGTGCTTATAATAATAATTCAGTGTATTGTGACATCATATTGAGTGATATATATATATATATATATATCACATACTTTGTGCATACATACTTTGATAGGGAAAAAATGCCCCAAAATCCTCTTATACATACATACTTTGATAGGGAAAAAATGTCCAAAAGTCCCCTCATAAATGCTACATATCAATAAATCTCATCTCTGGATTCTCCACTTATTAACTGGTCTTCTATATGAAAAATTAACTTTGGATAGTTTTTCTTCAAACTCTTACACAACTACTTGAAAATGTGTTGAGTCAATTTGCTGAGTCTGATTAAAGAGATACCTATCAAAGTACAAGAAAAAATTTAATATTTGACAGATGTTTCTAATAATTCTTCCCAAAAATGATACAAGGAATTATGATGATATATGGAACTTCATCATTGAAGCAGGAAAACCAATATATTTACAAGGATGCCTGGTATTTTATCTGTAAATAGAGTTGCAAAAATATTATTCCAATCAAATCATTGCTCAAAAGATATTTTTCCTAAATTTAAATGTAAAAAGCTTGCAGTTTACAAAAAGGACCAAAAACCCTGGAAAAAATTTTACCAAAAATCATATAAAATTAGAAACCAGAAGCTGCATGTGGATAGAGGCATTAGAAATTTTTTATACAATGTCATGTGGATGTAAATTATTAAAATATACATTTGACTCAGGGTCTCACTCAGTTGTTAAGAGCCTTGCTAGGTTGTTGAAGCTGATCAAATCTGTGATCTTCCTGTCTTAGCCTCCCAGGTGAGCACCACTATGCACAGCTCAAAGGATATGACTTAACAGAGAAACTGTTAAAATATTTTTATTTTTACACAAATAATAAATAAGGTCAGATAGTTTGAATACAGATGATTCTCCAATAGGATTTAAGAAAATAAGCAGTTCACATTTTATTTTCAGAATACAGTTTATAAGATGCAGGGCATGTAGTAAGTGCTCAGTAAATATTTGCTTAATAAAGGACCAATCATCAATGATGGCTTCAAGTTTCCATCATATATATGTTTCCAATAAAAGCCACAGTCTCATTCAAAGTTGGTAAATTACCAATACCAAGTGCTGTGTGTAGTAATAATTACAGAGCAGAATTTATGAGTTACTGTAATTAAGAAATTATTGATGAAATGGCAAGGATACAATAGTGGTTACATTTCCTAAGAATTTTAAGTAAAATTATGTGCTTATTTGCTATCACTCAGGCATTGTAATGGTAGTGAGTGGCAAAAACATATATAGGTGGATACTGATAATAAGTAAATATATTCATTATATGTCTTATAATAAGACAAAATTCTAATAACATGATTTAAAATAAAACATCTTTTGCATAGTCAAAAAAAGAAATGAAAAACATGAATGTGTTTTACTTAGTAGAAAAAATATTTTGGAATGGGAATTTGATATTGAAGTCCTTTAATATTCTTTCAGACTATATGACTTTATTATTCCAAAGTTCCTGGTTGGACAATCAATGAATGGTAGGTAATTTAGCATACATAAAAATTAAACAAACTATAAGTTTTATTAAGTTCACCGCAACATTATATTGCAAATAATTAAAGCATTCGCTTGAAATTATAACATAAATTCAAAAACTATATTAGGTGACCTCATAATATCATACCTTTATATTTTTATTTCAATATTTTAAAGACAGAATCTTTCATAATAGGTTATTTGGCAAACTACTTTGTAGGATATCATTAATAGTAAAATAAAAAACAATTCAAATACCCTACTCACTTGTCAAATCTAGAATAAAATGTACATTATACAATACCTCTGCTATATCAATTGCAAATTGTAGCACTATATTCATTCTCTATTTATTTTTCCCATTATTTCTGCTGAGTTACAATGACATCATTTCTACATAATTCTAAAAAATTAATATGTCATGATTTTATGGGCAAGGAGATACCTTATATTGTATAATAATGTTTTCTTTTCAACTGTATTCATTTCCTGAAGATTTATGTGCATGCTTCACATAACATGAAAAGAAACTTAAGTTTTACATAATAAAGAAAATTTTCTATGAATGATTTGTACAAAACAGGTAATTTTTAAAAAGCAGATAATTAATAATGCCAAGGACTTTATTAATGAACAATTCATTTTTGGTGCCTTTCATTCTACATTCCACTTGTGAACAGGTTATAGAAATTTGACTCTGCCATCTGTCTACTTTAATACCCTACATTTTATGTCATCTCCTTGCCTCAGTAATGATAAATTTTATCTCATAGTTCACTGGATACAATTTTCATAAAAATTCGTATGATTGCTCATGTTCTGGACCTGTTTCATGGTGCTTAGAGGTAGCTATTGAAATCCATTCAAAGTTCAAAGCAAGATACATATTTAAAACCAACTTACAAAGAGAAGAAGTAAAATCTTCTGGATTTTTCAAAATGGTTTGCAAATTAAAAAGCAGTAAAATAAAGTTTTTGAGACTTACTTTTTAAAGTGACATGTAGATAAATCCTGAGTTAGAGCACATAACCAATATTTTTTTTAAAAATTGAGGTTCTGTCAGCAAGTGAGTTAATTACAAAACTGGTATATAGACACACGGAATTTTATTCAGCCATAAAGACAAACAAAATTATGTCATTTTCAGATAAATGGATGGGACAAGAGAATATTATGCTAAGTGAGATCAGCCAGTTTCTGAAAGTTAAGGGTTGTATGTTTTCTTTCATATGTGAAGTCTAGAGAGAAACTGTGAAACAAAACGGATAAAGGAGGAGAGATTCCAGTAAGTGAAAGATTAAGGGAGGGCAGTGGGGAGAAGGAGACTCTATGAAAGAAACAATTAAAATAGTGTAATACACATATATGAAAGTATCAAGTCAAATCTCAATAACATGTGTGAGGAGGAGAAGGGAATGGGGTTGCATCCAGAAAGAAATACATCAAGTACTATGTGCATGAAACACATTATGATGTGTAATTATAATGCATTATGAAAAGTATATTAAAATGAATAAATAATAAAAAGGACATTTAAAGAATAGTATTTATTGTAGGATGAGAGTGGAGCTTGGCTTTTTCCCTCACCAGAGAGAACTATAGGAGCAAAAGACCTCAATCAAGGCAAAATAAGTCTATGATAACTTAAGTAGTTACCATTTTAAATTTAAATATTAACAGTAATCCACATGTGAGAAAAAATTAAGCATGAAAAATAAAAATAAAGATAAACTAATAACCTATTAGAAGACAATTAAGATCAAGAAAAAGAAGAATAAACTATGTATCTTGTCCAAAGAGACTTTAAAAGTAATTCAATAAAAATAAATATTAGAGAAAGAGGAGGATGTGGAAGCAGAAGAAGAGGAGAATGGAAATGGGAAAGGAGAGCAAGGAAAACAAAACTTGGAAATGAAAATTATTATTTGTACAATGACATATTCTGTAGAAGGGGTGGAATATAAACCTGAATGAATTTTTCAGAGGAAAAACAAATTGACAAAATATTTTAGAAAATTTACAACATATATAGAACAAATGTTCAAATAGCTATCTGGGGGAAAAAAAGTATAGGTCTGGCTAGAAAGAAAAATATCATAGAGATAAAATATTACTGAAGAAAATGTAAAACTTTAAAATTATAAAGACTATACTATATCAACCAGGGTGAAGAAGATATCAATCTTCATACCTCAAATCAATTATCATTTTAGAGAACAAGATAAAAAAAGAGAGTTTATATAAAAAGATGAATCTATTTAGCTTTAGTCTGTTGATGAAAAATCTCGCATGCTATAGAAGACAACTGAAAATTGGGTGTAGGGGCACACACCTATAATCTCAGTACTTGAGAAACTGAGACATGAAGATCTCAGGTAGCCTCAGAAATCTTGGGAGACTCTCAGCAACTTAGTGAGACCCTGTTCAAAATAAAAAATTTTTTAAAAGGTTGGGGGAGTAGTAAAATATGAAATTGACAAATGTCACAAACACTTTAATAACAGAGAACAGAAAAAAAGTTTATTAGATTGTGACACTGTCTACACTCATATAAAAAGCACAGGAAAGATGACATTTTATATTGCTTTAACAAACATGTGCATAATCAAATCACTGTATTGACTCTGATTTTTATTTCAACATTTAGATGTACCTGTAGATAGCATAAATAAGTGCTTTCACTTAATTAACAGATATTCTCTAAGTTATCAGACTTCTAAATAGAGGCCAGTAATAACATTGTAAGATTAAAATACATCTAGTGAGGAGGAAGATAGCATTTTTTTTTTCTAAAATATTTGAAAGATGGGGCAGAACATTGAATACTCATTTTTTATCTACCGGAGGAAAATAGACATCATGTAAAGCTGACTGATAAATACATAGAAGTATAAATATACACATATAAATACACAAGTATAAATACCTAAAGGTTCTGGTGTTATCTACTCATGAACCTAAGCCAAAAATTGCTAAAAGTATTTGTTTCTGGAAATGTGCTACAAAGTGGGAGAGGTTGGTGAAATTCAGATATTTTCCACTTTTTAATTTTGTTTCAAATATTTTGCTTTTTTAAAGTTCAAAGAGACTTATTTCTTCATTTAATTAAATAACATAAGGAAATGCTCTTTGGCTTTGTGGTAGAAAAAATTCTAATTTCTACAGGTCAATCTAAAGAAAATCCTTCAGTTGTGTGGTACAATTCAAAATGACAACCAGAGATAATCACTATTAGAATACGGTAGAAAGTGCCAGGAGAAGGAGACTAACAATAATCTTAAACAAAACGAACAAGAGATAATATACAAAAATATGGTTGAAAACTTAGAGACACACAATTAGCTTAATTTTTTTTAATTAGAGGAAACTATCTCATCTCTACTACATAAAGAATTCATTTCAGTGGATATATATGCCACTTGGGTATTATCAATTGACAAAGATTTTATTAACAATTTTAAAGATTCCATCCATGCAATTTTTTCTTTAAATGTCTCTTTTTAAGTTTTGTATACATTTAGAGTACATTACAAAATTAAATAATTCCTTAGTATGAGAGAATGGATTATAACAGCAAGTCCATTGTAAAAAAGTAAATATAATGACAACAAAAAAGACTACAGAGCATATATTATTCCAGCATGCCAAAAGAAACAACTGAATATTAATTGTATCACAACGTAAAACACATAGTTATTTATTATTAAACCTAATATTTATAAAATGGATAAATCAAAAAAATGTTATTTTAAAATAAAAATGATGTTAATTAAGATTCCATTTGTCTCATAGCTGTACTGTTTATAAATATGACATATTGCTGAAGTTATAAATAATTATAAGCCTAGTGAGGATATCGGATATTTTCAGATAACTTACTAGTATCACTAAAATTATTCATATTAACAAAAAGATTGCAAGAATTTATTTTCATCTTTTTTTCCCATTCAATTTTTCTTTTTCTTTTTTCTTTTATTTATTTTTTTATTTTTTTCAGCACAGATTTTTTATACATTTCTTGAGTACAACAGGGTTACATAGACATTTATGACATATCAATCATTGTCAGATCACAAATAGCACCACTTCTTCGTTTAACACATATAGCCCACATTCTTAACATAGCCTGGTAAAGCAAACTTTCTAGAGTCATAAAACTATACTCCTTTAGAGTCATATATTTACTTTCCAAGAAGTAGGAGGGTCTTTCATCTACGCATCCTAGGGGCAATCTCCAGTCTTTGAGACACCAATGTAGCCATAGCAGAAGAGTCAGTATAATTGCTCATATATGCAGATAGCAGCTGCCAGGGGGGGAAGGGCCCAGCTGGGCTCCCACAACTCCCCCATTTTTATTTTAAAATGCACGAAGGACTGTGCCTGTCTTAGGTCGTTTCCTACCAGGTGCTTAATCTTACCCTTCATGGGGTCTCAATGAGTCATTCAATGAGCCCTGTCTTAGGTTGATTTGCCCTGAGAAAATTGAACCCGTCATTGACTACCAGGCCCTGTGCGAGGCAGTGCTCGCATTTTTATTCCATGTAAATCTACTCATATACTAACATAGGCATTGATCACAAGGCGTACAACAAGTGGTAGATTGCATAAACCTAGAATGACTATTGCTGTTGCTATGATAACTCCTCCTAGCAAAGAGGTAAACGAGGACCAGGTAGTGACCAAGGCTTGAGCCTATCTACAAATGTCTTAGCTGTTTCTGCCAGGTTAATAGAAGTGGGCTCCGCATTACATAGATCCAAAATCTCCGGGTGTTACTTTAACAAATCTTTTTTTTTTATTTTTTTTTTCATCTTTCCCTTATTTGGTGCATTGTAAATACACATCTTTGTTAGGTACAAGCTAGTATAGGTAAAGACATCCATGCACACATTTCTCATTTAACCCTCCCCCAATTCCCGCCCCACTCCCTCCTCCTCCCTCCTTCTCAAGGTCAGTTTAATGATTGACTTAGATGTGTTCATAGAGAGTACATCATGTTCATTAGGGTGTCCTCCCTACCCCCTTCACCTTCTGTTAAGTCAAATTCTTTGTTCACCTAAGGATTCTCCTTCATCTGGAGTCCCTCTTATGTCCCATTTTCTCCCTAGCTTCCACATATTAGGGAAAGCATTCAATTTTTAACTTTTTGTGACTGACTAATTTCACTTAACATAATGTTTTCCAGTTCCTTCCATTTCCTTGCAAATAACATGATTTTGTTCTTCTTTATGGCTGAGTAAAATTCCATTGTGTACATATCCCATAGTTTTGTAATCCATTCATCTGTTGATGGACATCTTGGCTGGTTCCATAGTTTGGCAATTATAAACTGTGCAGTTATTTTCATCTTTTCATAATCTAGCAAGTCTCACGTTTGAGTATCACTTGACTAATTCTGAGGAAATAGCTCTAAAAGTATGCTGATTAAATAATACCTAGGACTAAAATATTTTAAAACACAAAAACCATAATGATTAAAGTTATTAACCTTCATACTTTCAGTAACATTGACAGTTTGCTTCTAAGGGGAATTACTTGAACATGATTAGAACTTGTAATATATTGTTTTTATTATGTATCAATATTATATATTATATATATTTCTTATTAAATAGTATGAATTAATTTAGCCTTTCTCAATAAAGCCACTTATTGCTTATATAGCCATGAGTCACATAACATGTCAATATATATTATATACAGATAAATCATACGCATGCATACATGTATGAGCATATATAAATATATATTAATTTCAGGTTTAAGTAATTTTACTAGTATCAAGGATCTACTGTTCAATATGACAACCTGGTATGAAATATTCTGAGTATATTATATATTACAAAATCATTCTTGCCAAAGTAAGATGTTTGGAAGAAAATAACATATATCAACATTTTCCACATAGAAAATTAATAAGTCTTCATATACAAAATTCTCAATTTTTCTGTGTGTTGCTTTGTTTTCTTGTTAGGAATTATGAATTAACTTTTCTTTTAAGTATTAAAAGCACAACTTCATTTCTGGCTAACTTTACTAATAAATGGAGTTTATGTTGGGGTCCACCTTGTCCGCATTTCTGAAAGCAAAAATTTGGTTTATTCTTACAACACACCATCACTTGGGAGCTGACCACCCCTTCTTATTGGTGACCCTAAGGGTTTCATGCTGGATTAGTGGTTATTCCATTTTCATGTCCTTTTCCTCAGAGCCATCTGTTTCTCCTCTCTCCCAAATGTCATTTGTTCGTCTGTCAGCAAGACACTTCTATCCTCCTTTGAGACATATTCTTGCCAAGTAGACAAAGCTCTTTTTCCTGTGATATTTCCTCCCATACCATTGGCATATAAAGGCTTGCAATATAGAGTCCAACAATGAAAGGGGATCAACTAGAATAAGAACATTACTTCCCATGAGACTAAAGAATGGAAAAAGAAAAATAGATAATAGAGAATATTTTGACATTAAGATGATATGATTATTCTTAAGGGTCATCATCTCCAAAATATTAAGTAGAAGGGAGAAAAGGCAGCCTAGGGGTGCAAGACATAATGAGTACCCTTCAGAGTGCCCTGAAGATTCAGAGAGAATGCCTAAGCAGTAGGAGCCCTGGATTTAGTAAGGAAGAACTAAAATTTAAAGGCATCTACTGTGAGAGGATTAAATAAAACAATGACTATTGATTGAAATAAAATAGGATGGGATCTAGTTATGGAGCACCTATGGGAAATTCTCAGTTGTCATTTGAAGAATTTATAGTTGATGTAGAAGATAGTAATAAGAAAATTCTGAAGATTGAAGTATAATAGACATATAAGATACTAGAAAGCTTACAAATATCAAGAAATAAGATCTGAAGTAATTTTGGTTTCTGATCTTACTACAGGCACAAAAGTATGTATATATTCCTCTCCTCAGTAGTTATTTGGGACCACTTTTTGAGTATTTCTTTAAAAAAAAATTGTAGAAGTCCCTGGCAGAACAATTTTTGGTTTGAATAATCAAAATTCTCCATGATACATTTTCTTTAAGTTTTATTGTTACATTATAGTTTCACATCATAATGTAGTTTATAGTGATGGTGACATACATGCACACAGCACTTTGGGATACAGTTTTGACAGAACAGGCCTACAAAAGGATGCTTACAATTTCAAATAAAGAAATAGGAAACATATAGCCATGAAAGCTTACTCTATAAATGTATGTAACACCCACTTTACATTCAACTAAAAAAGATAGCTTATTTACTCTTTTTAACTGTATTAAAAGTACAGCTGTCAAATCTGAAGAAAAGATATGGCATTTCTACCCAGACCTTAAATGGGTAGTTACAAAAGCGACAGTAGAGTTGTGCTACTCTTGCATGTGATTATGGGTTCTGTGTATTTACCTCACAGGTTAGAGTTGAAACAACTCTTTTGAAAGATAATACTGTATTTGAAATACACATCTAGTTAAATCATTTTTAGAAAAAAAAACTCTACCTTTACTTTTCAAGCAGAGCAACAAACATACCTTTCCTTTTAGTCCTCTAGTTTTGCAAACACATTGAAATAAAACATTACACTATTAGTCACCTTAATGCATTTTCAACCTAAGAAGCTCCAGAAACAGACTGCTTATGCTTTTATATCATAAAGGGGCATCGCAAAGTATCTGAAAAGATCAGCTAAACAGTCTCAAATATACAATTTGGCAGATGTGCTTTCTGGCACTGGATAATTATGTTGTTTAAAAAGTCAGAATGAATGAAAACTATTTATTTGAAAGTTAAAGGGCATAGCAGAATGAGAATGTACACATGAAAAGTAATCAGTAGTTAACACTAACAAAACACACACACACACACACACACATACAACACCTTAAATAAACTTAACATGTACTAATGTGTTAAGTATTATAATAAAAATTATTTTGAATGCCTCAGAAACAGCTGCATATTAGATGAACTTTAAAAGTTGGCTCTTAATTGTGTGTATGTATGTGTTATATGATTATATAAAATATACATGAGTTGTGATCAGAATTTCAAATGATAATGAAACATACAATAATTTTATTGTAATTTCCAATTAATTTATTATCTCTCATAGGAGTCTTTTCCATTTTCTAAATGCTTGCAACCATAACCAAAATACGGATGCATTTGGTGAATGAGTGTACTTCCAACATGAACAGATGTTGGCAACTGTCTTTAATATTAAAGATTAAGACAAAAGTGAAATATGAACATGCACACTTGAGCTGCATTTATTGTTCAATGGTGCAAACCACTTCTTTGTTTTTGAATCATTTAACATTTTTCAGAAACCGGAAGAATGCTTTCTCATTTTTTTGTGCTATTCACGCTGTACTAGCTAAAATACAACACATTCTAAAGTTACATTTTCTTTGTTAATAATTTATCTTCACTTTCTTAAATCTAGATAACACATTAACAATAAAAGTCTACAACCCAATTTGTAGATTTTTTTTTCTGATTTCTGTTAAAGACTTTTTTATGGACAAGAGCAAAGCTATTCAGCATCAAATACCACTCTTAAAAGTATTGATATACAAGCCAGGATTGGTGGCGCACACTTGTAATCCCAGCAGTTGGGAGTCTGAGACCAGAGGATTCGGGTTCGAGGTCAGCCTCAGCTACTTAGTGAGGCACTCTGCAACTTAGTGAGACCCTGTTTCAAAATAAAGAATAAAAAATAGGACTGGGGGTGTAGCTAGAAGGTAGAATGCCCCTGAGTTCAATCCCCAGTACTGCAAAAAAAAAAAAAAAAGTATTGATATACAACACTGATAGCTCTATCTTCATCTTATAGATCAATTGATCTATCTATCTACCTACTGTGGTTACATTTTTACTGAGGAAGACAGAAAAATAAAAACAGAGAAATGTTACAAAATGTCATAATGACAAAATCTATGAGAAAAGATAGAGCTGAATAAGGAAAGAGAAAGTTGATAAAGGAAGCTCTTATATTATATTCTTTGATAAAGGAATCTTTGAGTAGGTAATATTTGAGGGAATTATTCATTACAAAACTCACTAACATAATTCTTAAGCAAAAGAATCATCAAGAATAAATGTTCTGAAGCAAAACCAGATTGCATATGTTTAAGAAATCAGGAGAAGGATAGTTCTGCTGAAGCACAGTGAAATAGGATATGAAACAGATGAAATTAGTTAAGGCCTATTAGAGATTTAGAGGTTTCTGTCTGCTGAACCTTTCATTTAGTTTGAGTATTATACTCTTGATTTTGTTGAGTTGTCTATCTGTTCTCTTGAAACCTGCTGAGCTTCCTTAAAAAATTAATTTGAATTCTTAACAAATGTATAGATCTCTGTATCTTTGATGTTCATTACTAAAAAAAAAATGCATTCCTTTGATAATGTCAAATATCTTTGACTTTCATGTTCCTCGACATATTGTATGTCTTTGCGTTTGAAGAAACAGTCACCACCTCCTCCATTCATTACTGACTGGGTTTGAGAGAGAAAGATTTCATTAATCAGCAAAGATAGGGATTCTAAAATTCTCTTAAGATGTTTTCTTTTCATTTTTTTTGTTTTCTTTCGTGTGTGTGTGTGTGTGTGTGTGTGTGTGTGTGTGTGTGTTACTAGGGATGGAACCTAGGGACATTCTACCTCTTTACTATACCCCCAGACCTATTTTATTCTTTTTTTATTTGCAAACGGGGTCTCACTAAGTTGCAGATGGCCTCACTAAGTAGCTGAGTCTGGATGACCTGCAATCCTCCTGACTCAGCCTCCCAAGTACTGGGAATACAAGTGTGAGCCATCACGCCCGGCTTCTAAGACATTTTCTGTAGATATGCTCACTCCATGTCTCTTGCTCCTTGGGGATAGGAGGGGGGTGTTAAATACATACATACACACACACACACACACACACACACACACACACGTGTGTGCATGTGCGGTAGCCTTCTCTTGATCATACAAAGCTCAGCTCATGCTGAGCCTCCCTATATTTTCATGTTGAGAGCCTGACAATATTTTCTTGGCTGGTCCCGGAAATGCTTACGTTTGTGTGGTTTCTCCCAGTCCTGGACAGGTGAACTGTTTACCTGCAGAACATGCGAGCCATTTGAAAAGGCTTGTTCTTTGTGAAGTGCCTATGTGGAGCGGCCATAAAAGATGAGGGAGGTAAGCCGGGCGTGGTGGCGCACGCTTGTAATCCCAGCATTCGGGAGGCTGAGTCCGGAGGATCTGGGTTCGCGGCCAGCTTCAGCTACTTAGTGAGGCACTCCGCAACCTAGTGAAATCCGGTTTCAAAATAAAGAATAAAAAATAGGGCTGGGGGTATAGCTTGGAGGTAGAATGCCCCTGAGTTCAATCCCCAGTACCGCAAAAAAAAAAAAAAAAAAAAAAAGATGAGGGAGGTGTGAGAAACAGTACATGTGGCAGTGCCCAGAGGTCACTTGGGTGTTCTGCAGCCAGGGCATCTTAAGCCTGTTAATTAATTGGATACTGGTATCTGTGAACTTTGAATTCTGAATCCTGGTTGCTCTGAGTCCCCATCTTTCTTCGCTGATACTAGACTCTCCAAATTGCTCTGCTTTCTGAACACCTCAATATTCTCAATGGGACAACTAAGATGTGGCCCTCTTGCCAGTGTTCCCATGTCTGGGAAGCTAAACCTTCACTCAATATGCTCTCAATTTCTTCATGTAAGAAACGGTGGGAGAAGGAGACTTCTGGCACTAAGCTGTGCTGCCAGAAGTCTGTGGGACAACATAGGTCACATGAAACTCTTCTAATGTTCCTTATTGCTTCCATGTTCTGAATTTTCCTCTAATGATTTGTTGGAACTTTACCCTCCTGAATTCCCACAAAGGAATTTTCATCCATATGTGGTTGTCAAAATTTATGTTTCTGTGTGAGATGATTATAAAACAAAAACCAAACAAACAAAAAAAACTCCTATCCTGCCATCTTGCTGATATCAGTCCTTGCATCTTTAAAATTCTGGTGCTAAAGTGATGCATATATCCCATTTACTAAAGTAAAACTTTTTGTATATTAAAAAATTAATGAAAGTAGTTAAATCAGCAGATTAAAAAAAAAAACTTAAGCTCTAGAATCAGATTTATTGCAGGACATTGGCATAATAGTCGGTGATACTTGCCAGTTTACATAAACTTCCCAAACTTCAGTTAATATAATTTGTGAGAAGATATTGTAATAGATATAAAGCATATGTCATGCAATGTCTATATTCAATAAATACGAGCTTACTCTAAAACTAATCATATTCTATTATATAGTACATCAAAATATGGCTTGTCTAGACTTCCATTTCTTAAAGTATTACCAAATGACTATAGATAAAAAAATAATTGTCATGCTTCACTCAACAATGAGCATGCATTCTGAGAAATGCAGTTAAGTGATGTCATCATTGTGCCAATATCACAGGATATACTCATACAAACCTAGCTGGTATTGTGTAACTCACACCCACCTAAGCTATATGTTATAGCCTACTTCTCCTATGCCACAAAGCTGTCGAGCATGTTACCATACTAAATACTATAAGTAATTGCAACACAATTATAAATATTTGTTTATCTAAATGCACCTAAACATAGAAACTGTTAATTGAAATAAACTATAAAAAATCTATAAAGAATAGAAAAGGTACTCTGTGTTGGTCATTTATCATTAATAGACGTTACAGGACAGGAGGTTCTCCTGGGGGAGTCAGTGAATGAGTGGTGACTAATTGTGGAGACCTTACATATTACCATACACTACTACAGATATACAACACTCTACACTTAGGCTATGATAGATTTATGAATAAAATACTCATTTTCATGATAAATTAACCTCAGGTTACTATAATTTTTCAATTTTATAAAATTTTAACTTTTAACTTTTTGACTCTTGTAATAACACTTAGGTTACTAAAGTAAAACTTTTTGTATGGTAACATGCTGTACAGCTTTGTGGCATAGGAGAAATAGGATGTAACATATAGCTTACTTAATATACACACTGTACAGCTGTTCAAATATATTCTTCCATTTTGTCTTTATAAAGAGTTTTCTACTTCTAAACATTTTTTATTCATTTTCCTTTTTATTTTCAAAATTTTTAGATTTAAAATTAAGACACAGGCATACAGGGCATACACCTTATCCTAGGCCTGTACAGGGTCAGGACCATCAAGTTTACTGCCTTTCACCTCCACCTCCACATCTTGCCCAATGGGAAGATCTCCAGGGGACACGTGTATGGAGCTGTCATCTTCTATGGTACCAAATGTCTTCTTCTAAACACTTACTGAAGGTGGTGGTGGTGGTGGTGATTTTCCTCCTCCTCCTTCTCCTCCTCCTCCTCCTCCTCCTCCTCCTCCTCCTCCTCCTCCTCCCCCTCCTCCTTCTCCTTCTTATTCTAATTTATTGGTACATTATAGTCATACATCATTATGAAGTACAGGATGGTAGAGGCATACATGCACATATCATTCATTCAGCCCTTCTGCAATTCCCACCCCATTCCCTTCCCCGTCTCTCCTTCTCCTGTTTGACTTAGTGATTGATTTTGATATATTTGTGAATATATGTCATGTGCATTAGAGATTTTTCCCTTTTCCCCCCTCTCATCTTTCTCAGTTAGGGCTCCTTCTTTACTCATCTAAGTTTTCTCCTTTGTAGTTTCTCCTATGTTCCATTTTCTCCCCAGCTTTCCCATATTAGGGAGAACATCCAAAGAGGCTCTTCTTGAGGGATGTCACTCTTTCCAAAAATACATCCATGATATTTTTCTCTGTTTGTTTCTTTTTTTGCCATAGATTTGCTTATAAGAAGTAAACACAACATGGTGGCACACTCTTGTAATCCCAGTACTTGAGAGGCTAAGACAGGAGAATCACAGGTTCACAGTCATCTTCAGCTAGTTGGTGAGGCCCTCTGCAACTTATTGAGAACCTGTTTCCAAATAAAGAATAAAAAATAGGCTAGGGTATGGCTTGGAGGTAGAATGACCCTGGGTTCAATCCCCAGTACTGAAAAAAAAAGAGTTAAAACTAGGAAAAATGTGTAGTTAATTTAAATTATTCTATTTTAGTCAAAGGCTTTTAATCTAATTCAAGCCAATTATGCTGACCATGTACTGTAAAATAATGCTAAAAACATTTCAATGATATATTGTATGACTTATGTAATACAGACATATTATTTAACAGAGATGAATACTCTCATCTGAGGCATCCAGCAAAATACTCTTATTCAAATAAAAACAAAATAAGCCAATTCCGTGAGTTATATGCTGTACATTGTCAGTAACTTTTCAAAATTAATTACTCTTAAAAAACAAGAAATAGATTTTATAAATGAGAAAACTATGTATTAATAGTGTGTACTTTCTTGGAGTATTAAAAAGTTGACAGGGATAGATAAGCATCTGGCAACATGTCCAATGTCTCACGCATTTCTACTTAGGTTACCCACTGGGTGCATTCAGAAGGTATGAGTAAAATGTTTATGCTGGGATCCCTAATCACCGTGGCATTTAATAATTAATTGGTGTTGACAAAATGGGTGTCAGAAAAACAAAAAACAGAACAAATATCATTTGTTCTAATCCCAGTCCTATTAAATCTTTTAGACAGGACTTCCTTTGTGGAAAATTTATAAATCCCATGTTACCTTTTAAAACAGTAGGTGTCCCTTATATGAG
>PVLC010036067.1:0-15973 GCA_004027655.1 Graphiurus murinus
TTGGGTCCAGCCTTTTGCTATTGTAAATAATGCTCCTTTGAACATCCATATACAAATGCCCTTAAGTAACACTTGTAAAGATATTTATAGGAAACAGAAGTCACGCTGCTCTGTGCCTCCACCAGCAGGGATGGCTGTGCCCAGTTGCCCACGTTTCTCTGACACAGGACCATAAGTCATCAGAACTTCCCATGCCAGTATGATAGGTGGAAACATTTAGTGAAAATAAATTTGAGCCACAAGGAGCAAATTATGTGTATGTGTGACTTTGAAGCTCGAAGTTTAACTCCCCGAATGTATTGAAGATGAACTCCAGGTAATATGGTTGAAACTTTCAAATTTCTGAAATGTATGCAGCATAGCACTTGCGTTTAAATTTGCCTTCATACTTACTGAAACCTTATGCCAAGTGAAGAAGTTGATTGACCCATTTATTTATTCAGCTGACATTTATCAAGTAGATATCATATGCCAGGCAGAACTTTAAGTGCTACAAAAAGATGAATAAGAAAGACACATTGCTCATGGGCAAAAGATGGCTTAGCAACGGAGACATCCATATAAAGCAATATGCTTAATAGAGAACAGAGGTGAGTACAAGAAGCTCTGTATATTCATTAGGCTTCGGTCTAAGCTATGGTGAAAAAAGACCCTCCAAATACTTGGGGGGTTGCTTTAAGGAAAAGACAAGAAGACTTGATGGAATAGGAGAAAGAGTGGCCATTGGGAGTAAGCCATTTCTTTTAAACAAGAAAACTAGAGGTTGTACAGGTTCCTTCTTAAAATCCATTGGCATGTCACTTCTAGTTGCAAGGCAGGCTGGGAAGGAAAAGTGTAGTGGTCTTCCATGTTACCCTGGGCTGGGGGAGTGGGAGTTTAGGCCCACGGTCTGAAAGCAGGTGGAGGGGCAGCTAGCTGTGCCACTGTGTGCTTCTTTCTAGTACTGCAAGGACAAAGGAACTGCTGGACAGATCCTCACCAATTCAGAGCTTACGATCTTATTGGGAAATAAGTTCTAGAGACCCCAAGTAAGATGATTCTATGTAAGAGCTTATAGGGACAGAATATATGCGGCAGATAGGATTTATGCAAGATTCCGTCTGGCGTGGCTGCCATGTTAGTCAGCTTTCCACAGCTGGGACAAAGGCCGGGAAGAATCAACTTAAAAGGGAGAAAGGTTTATTCAGCTCATGGTGTCGGAGGTTTCTGCCTATGGTTGCTTGGCCTGGTCACTGGGTTATGATGGCACAGTACATTATGGCCGGAGTGTGTGGCAGAGGGTTGGTCACCTTGTGGCAGCCAGGGAGCAGAGAGACTGGAAGGGGATTGGGTCCCAATACCCTTTTCAGGGGCACACTCCCAATGGCCTAACTTCCGCCATCTAGGTCTCGCCACCAAAGGCTCTACCACCTCCGGGCTGGGGACCAAGCCCTTACTTACTTAGCACATGGACATTTGGAGGACATTTAATAGCTAGCTACAGATAAAAGGAATGAGAGAGGGAGAGATGAGACTGGATCGGTGTTGTCTGGCAAAGACCCTTGAGATATGTTTGCATATTGTGCTATGTAAACTTATACTTACTTTTGTGGATATTTCTTCATGCCTTATTTTTAATGTAGATTCAAGTATTTTACACATTCAAAACTCTCCATGGGAAAAAAATAACTCTAGTTATTTATATTTATATTTATTAGTAATTCAATTTGTTTTGGTACATTTGTGAGTGTATACACACACACACACACACACACACACACACACACACACACACCTCTCTATCCCCATGGCAAGAGTTTTCCAGAAAGTAAAAGTTACTGTTTCCGTCAGCATTCACATTGCTCTAGGATGAGAATGTTGATCTAGAGGAAGGAAGATTTAGTTGCTCACAGTTCTGGAGATTTCAGAGATTTCAGTCCATGTTAGGCCAGGTCACATCTGTGGAGCTCAGAGCATAGCAGCAGGAAGGAGTGAGAGTGTGAAAGTGTTTCATGGACATCTATCGGTAGACCCCAAGACCACACCCCAGTGACCTACCTCCTCCAGCCACATCTACTTGCCTACATTATCACCTGATAAGCCCCTTACAGTGGATTTATCCACTGATGAGATTGTAGCCCTCATGACCTTTGAACCTTGAACATCAACATATGAGCTCTTCCAGGAGTCATTCTATATCCAGACCATAACAGTTACCTAGGTAGCTGCTCCTCGTAACAGAGGTTGCATACTATATAGTTCTAGGTAGTGGCAATTTGACGTCAAGGGAGACCTGGTGGCTAGTGGTTTGCAGCGTATGTGCGACAGCAGGGGAGGGGGAAGCGGTGCCTGGTTCCTCTTCTCAGATTCAATTCAGTGTTCTCATCCTGATACTGATGAGCAAGGTGGCTTCAGTTTACTAGGCAGTGATTGCACTTTCCTCTTGAGGTACCTTTTTCCTCTTGAGATACATCTTTTGTAGTGTTCTTTTAGAATCAATAGAAGGATGTCTTTGATGAAAAAACATTTCCCAGGTTTCCAATGAAAACCATTTTCAACACTCAGATAGAATTTTGCCCAGCTTTTGAAAAAGTGGTTTCTCTTCAGGGGCAGAAATAATCCTCTGACTTCTTTAAGTAGAAGTTTCTTTTTATGCTAATCCTAAAACAAGATCTTTTCAGACAGATTTTATTTTGCCACCAAATGTGCAATTTCTGAAGTTAGGACATCTGAGAAGTCATTGCCAATCAGGTGAGCTTTGTTCTGGAAATTAGGCCTAATTGTATGACTTTGATCAAAAGACAAAAACTAAAACCAAAACCCATGGTCTCCTGACTAGAAAACAAAGGTCAGAGATCAAACTGTTCATCCCATTCTGTAAGTTTTTGAGGAGCCCAAGGTTTATTTGAGGAAAAACTATATAGAGAAAAAGAAACTGCTTTCTTATGAAATGTAGCAAAAACAAACAGCCCTGGAGAATTGAATTTTAAATAGGATAAGGGTCTAAGCACTTGTCTTCAGACACTTATTCTATAGATTATTTATTTGTGTATGTATTTATATATATATATTTATTTATGTATTTTTGTGGAACTAGGGGTTGAACCCAAGGTCATTCTATCTCCAAGGTACACTGAGTCTTTTTTATTTTTAATTTTAAAACAGGGTCTTGCTAAGTTGCTGAGGGTCTTACTAAGTTGTTGAAGCTTTCCTTGAACCTGTGATCCTCCTGTCTCAGCCTCACAAGTACGGGGATTACAGGCATATGACACCATGCCCAGCTTAATCAATTGAGATAGTTAAAAAACATGATAATCAGCTAGACGTCAGCATTAATGGGCTCAATTTTTGCCTAGTCAGAGAGATGCAAATCAAAACTGCCCTGAGATTTCACCTAACCTCAATTAGAATGGCAATCATTAAAAACACAAACAACAACAAATGCTAGAGAGGGTGTGGAGGAGTGGGAACCCTAATACATTGTTGGTGGGATTGCATATTAGTGCAATCACTTTGGAAAACAGTATGGAGGATCCTCAGATGAATGGGAATGAACCTACCATATGATCCAGCAATACCACTTATGGGTATCTACCCAAAAGAATGGAAACCAAACTATTAGACCAACGCATGTGTATCTATGTTTATAGCTGCACAATTCACAATTGCCAAACTATGGAACCAGCCAAAATGTCCAACCACAGATGAATGGATTACAAAACTATGGGATATGTACACAAGGGAATTTTACTCAGCCATAAAGAAGAATAAAATTATGTCATTTGCAGGATGGAATGGGAAAACATTAGTTTAGTCAGCTTTGAACACTTTATGAAATTGTTGTAGGATGGTATTAAAAGAATGTACTTTTTAAAAATGGAATATTTAAAAGAATGTATAAAGTTAGAAAAATCAAACCAAATTGGACAAACCCAAAGAGAAAGAGCTAACATTCAAACTAGGAGACTTACCTGGTAAGTTTTACCGAACTGGTAAAGTATGATCCAACTTCAACAAAGTATTTTAATTTCCTCAGAACACACGTCCAACATAAACACAAATGATGATATGAAACATAGGTATGACATGCTCCACGATATTTACCCAAACCGTAGTGCACCAGCCAGTTGGTATGGCATACCGGAGAGAAGCTAAACAAGAATGTGCTCATAGCAGTTCATTTGGCAACCCACTCTACATTGTACAGGGCTTGAAGCAATGTATTACTATAGGAAGATACTATATCAAAATACATTAAACAGGACTATTTAATCTGCACAAAGAGGTCCACGTTTTCTTGCAGTGGTTTTGTAGGCGGCTTGATAAGATTTCTGTCTGTATGCGTGTAAGTGATGAACTTGGCTCTGTATTTTGGGTGGCAAATTTTGTAGAATTGTAGCTTTGGAAGAATAGAAGTAATAGTCCTGCACTCTGCGTGCAGGTGAGGTGGCAATACAGCGATGGTGGCTTTTAGCAGCTACCAGATTTGCTAAAAGCAGCCACATCCAATTAGCAGTCAGTGTCATGCCCCTGACGGTACTAGGAACTCAGCTGTTTTTTGAGGCTGATTCTTAATGCAGTCTTTTTTTTTTTTTTTTAATAACAAGTATCTTACTTATTTTGGGAGAGTAAAGAAAAATTGAATGATAAAATGGAAGCACCATGAAATTTGTTATTAATATTGATTCAGAATACAGGGGGAACATGTGCTTCGGTGACATTTTCCAACTGCATCATTTCTAAGTACTGTTTTCTCACGGTTAACTTCCTAATTTTAAATTTAATCTTCATATCAGTATTGTAGTTATTTCCTCACAAATTTAGACCTCTTTACAAGATGTCAAATTTACCATAATGGAAAGGACTAGAATACATTATTAAAATGTTATTGTTAGCATATATCATTTATTTTAAAATATTTTCAGCATTTCCCCCCCTTAAACATTTGATACCCTTTTCCTGCAAATGTGTGTTTGCCTTCAGAAAATATTTCTGAGGGTTCTAGGCCATTTCTTGTGCTTTCCTGCTTTTCCTCTTTTAAAGGATTTTGTAGGAGAAAAGCATCTGTTGGGCAAAGCTTTCTCCGGAGCTCCCAAGTTCTAATAAGACTCATAAACTAAAAATAACTTGTCACCTTGCAATCAGAGTGTGTACCTTTCCTTTCTTCTCAATCATGGTTCTTTTCAAAGAGCTAAGGACATCAAAATAATCATTTCTAATGTAGAACATGCAAGAAGTTTTATTGACTGATCATATCCTGAGAATCACCATAATGAGTAGTTTAGAAATATTAAAATTGGGGCTTTCTGACACACTCATACACGAGTAACATACTCACTCATTATGTGGCTTCTTCTATTACTGCTATGCTCTTAAGTTGGGATTATAATATCCTGCCAGAAAGATCTATAAACCATCCCCGTTTGATTGAGAGCCAGACAATTCCGATATTCAGAAATCGACTTGGAAAAATTATGCAAATAAATTTTTATCAAAATACTTGAGAATTGATTGATCTATTTGATCCATTTCTTTAGTGTAGGTTATTTGATTGACTTTTAATGGGATGACTCCCAATCGGTACCATCACTCTGGGTGCAGAGATATTGCCAGAGGTGTTTGTTAAACATATAAAACTATTCAGGCAAAAGTTTGGTCAGACTTTATCAATATGGAATGTCTAGATCCAACGGTATCTGGCTTAACCTGTTTATTTGGGAAATAATAGAAACCCCCAGTTAAGCACCCCACCTCCAGCTTATCTCTTCTCCTCACACCAATTTTTGTGCCTGCCCCCTCCCCCATTTGCTGGCCTGTTCTTGGAGACCATTCTGTTCTCTTAGAGACATCAGTCCACTGCTGAGGGGGTGAGTGGAATATTATGCCCAAGATGAAACAGATTATGATAGTGCAGAGCCAAGATATGAGAGGCAGTCAGAGGCTTCCGGGGACTGAGAAAAGAACCCAGAGAGGCCCACACTCTAAGAGAAAATCATCAGGAAGGAGAAGGAAACGGAGAGCAAACATTCACATCAAGATAGCCAACGGAAAGACATGCTTTTGCATTAGAGTTATGATTTGGCAAAGAAATGAGTTTATTTTTCATTACGAAAAAAGCCACTTGTCATTTCCTGAGTCTAGAAAGTGAAAAATAGCTGCACATCATATGAAGTTAAACCTTGAATTGCTAGCTAAGAAGTGTTACTGTTAATTCTGTCACTAGAGAGAACATAAAAATCTCTACCTGTCTATTACTGTTTTGTTAGATAAAAGATAGGAGGGGAAAAAAAGTGTGTTATTTCAAGTGTTTATTCTATCCAGCCTTTGGCCTATAAAGTAAGATTTATGAAGCAAAGGACAACTGAAGATAAGGATTTTCCCCCCTAATTTTTAATTATGTAGCCAAAACTTGGCGGATTTTTCACTCAGGCTAGTGACTGTATGAGCCAGTCAGTCTTCACCAACCTTATTTGGGAAAATTGCTACATCTGAAGTGAATTTTTAGTCCTTATCTCAGTCCTGGACCTTTTAGCCACTGTTGATCATTACTGCCATCTTGAGACCTCCCGTGAACGGACCTCCACTCTGCCCTGCCCTCCTGGGATTTTTTTTTCCCATCCTTCATTGGCTGCACCTTCTCGGTGTTCTTGGCTGGTTGCCCCTCATTTCCAGGATCTCTGAAAGTTGTTGCTCCCCAGAGTTCAGCCCTTGGACTTCTTCTGTTTGTTTTTCATTCATATCTGGTGTCATGGCTTTAAACACCATCTCTCACTCCCATCCCTTCAACTGTGGAGGGAGCATCCCCCTGCCGCCCAGCGTCTCCCTTGGGTATCCAACGGGTTTCCTACCCTTCACCTGTCCACAAACAACTTCCTACTCTCCCCTCCCCAAGCCCCCTCATCTCATCCCAGGTCCCATTTTGCTTTAGGCAGCTCCCTCCTTTCAGATCCCAAACCTGTGGGGGAATTCTCAACTCCTCTCTTCCATGCTGCTCATGTAAAATTCAGAGAGTCCGTTGCCTTGGCAATAGAGACGCATCTGGAATTGAACCACTGCCCCAGCCACTCATCCTGGCGTGGCCATGTGGATCCTAGAGGGCTCCGTGACCTAAGGTCTGCTCCTGCCTTTCCAAGGCAGGACAAGGACAGTTAGCTCTGTCCTTACCAGACCATGTCACGTCTGTCCCAAACCTCCCAGTCACCTCCGTGCTCCGTGAGCAAAGGCCAAACCCAAGTCGTTGCCGCCCTCCACCCCTCTTGGACCTCCTGCTCGCTCTGCTCATTCTGCTGTGGGCACATGGGCCTCCTTGCTGGCCTTGGACCCCCAGCCGTGCCTCTGAGCCAGAGCTCTTGGATTTGTTCTCTCCTCAAACACACGGCTTGCTCCTTCACTGTCTTCAGCCGATTTTCCAACTTAACCTCAGCTAGGCCTTGGCTGACCGCCATGTTTAAAATGGCGACATAGCTTCCCACCATCCCTATCCACTTTGCTCCTTACCTTACTTTATTCTTTTCCCTCTTCTGTCACCTTCTAACCTGCTGTGTATTTTACTTATTTGTCTGGTGCCCTTTGCTAGAATATGAAGTCTTTGAAGGTAGGGTTCTTTGTTTCGACCAATTCTGTATTTCCAGGACTTAGGATAGTACCTGGTAGATAGTAGGCATTTAATCGATGTTTCTGGAATAAGTTGAAAATAATAAATTATAATTGGTTGACATACATTAAATGACTTCATAGTATACCATCATTGGATTGGATAAGAAGAAAACAATATGTGTGGGGGTGAAGGGAGGGCCTGGTTTGCAGAAAGCCTTCTTCGGTCTTAAGCTGGGCACACACATCAGCCCTGATCAACCTCCTCGTTTGTGGGTTCCATTATCCCTCTCCTGACTCAAACCAAAGCCCTTGTGCACACCTCTTACTAGTACCATGGCTATTTCAATGTTCCATTAAAAACCATTTACAATTCAAAAACGAGGCAGTATTACTTTAACTCTGACCTTACAAGACTCCCAGTTTTATAACTGTTTAGAGAAAATGTGGAAAGGTTGAATATGTTTCCTGGCCCCAATCTTTTTATTACTCATCGCTGTAAAGAGGCTTTTAAGGACATATTTCAAAGTTTCCATCTCTCTTGTCTCTTGCCTTCTTTCTCATCTTTCCTCCTCGGGCCCCAAATGGCTGAAAGCAAGACCCTGAACATCTGAAGGAAATGTGTTCTGGCCAGAGCAGACTGGGCGGCCGCTAGCCTCGAACCTTGGACCCTAACTCAGAGTCACCGCTTGGATGACTGCGCTCTGGAACAGCAGGAGTGTGGGTGTACGGTCACCAAGCTCTTGGCTGCTGTCCCATCCACAAGCAGCTGTTCTCGCGTGGCCCCTCTGCTTGATTGTGGCTTCCCAGATGTGTTTCCTCACGTCCAGCTAGATGTAATATGAGGCCTTCAATTCTGAGAATGAGTGCAAAAAGAGAAAGGCCACAAGCTGTGGAGTGGTAAACTGAGGCAGCAGGCAGATTTTCAGAGAAGTAGAGATGTGAGGAATGACTTCACTCATTTCCCTTAACAGGATGACCTACTGAAGTGTGCTTCTAGACACAGAGGCTATTCGAAGGGTTATCTGTCGATGGCATTTGTTCCCTGACTCTACCCTGAAACCAAGTAGTTTATAAATTCTAACATAGCATAAAAGACTTTAGGAATGTAAACATTTGCAAAGACGCCAGCAGCCTTGGGAGTTCTGACTGTTCATGCCATATAAATTCTTTAGAGTTTCGTGAATTGGCTATTTAGCATTCTTTAGAGACACCTGTGTGCTAGAAATTTAGTAGGAACTTGAGTGCAATTGCATTAGTCACAGCCTGGTTTGTTTGTTTTTCCTAATAGAGCTAGGAAAACAGATACTAAGAGGCAAACTACTTTATTATTATAGATGTCTCTAGCCGGGGGGAGGGGAGCTCCTTTCAGCAATGCAGCTTAAAATATATTTGTCATCTTCTGTTCCTTTTTATGCATTTATTTAATGGTCCTCAACTGATTTGTTCTTTTGAAGCTGTTCCATACTACTTCAGGAGAAGCCACAATAATGACGCACTTAGAATCAGAAAATGAGAGTATGTTGGAGTACCAGGGAACATTAACGCACACCTAGCCCAATCCCTTAGTTTACAGGAGAGGAAACTAAGGCTGAGGCTGGGCAGTGACTCACTCGACGCCCCACACTGGTTTTCTGGCAGAGTTGGGCATTAAAATCTACCTCCCCTTAGAATGCCTCTGTGTTCAATCACTGGTACCAACCTCCTCAAATCTACCCCTCCTAACTTCTTCCCAGGATTCTGGTCATCACAGTGAATTAAAATAAAAATTACTGCAACCTTTGGAGTGGCAGCAATAACACATTAATAGGAATCTGCTAGATAGATGGTCTAGAAAATCAAAGATGAAATCAGAAGAGTATTTTCATTGCATAAGACAGTATGGCTCTGTGTATGTATTAGACATTGTGTTTGTAAATTAGGTTCTTTTTACCGTATTTACAATGTCCAAACATTTGAAACTACGTTAATATTTCCTTGGCCTGCCCTGCCCTGCCCTGCCCTGGAGCTTTACCCAGCAGACCACCACGTGATGGCTGATAAGCAGACAATGGAAATCTTGGGGTACATTCTCATTTTTGATAAAATGTCATGACCCTGTGATTTCACTTTACCAATATTTTTGCTGATGGAAACCTGGTGGCGTACACAAGGAGGAGCAGACCGTCCTCAGGGGTCATCCTTAGAGAAGTGTGGCATTGCTTCTCTGATCAGTAGAATTGAGACCTTGTGATTCCTTTCTTTATCAGCACCTGAAAGGGTTGGTGGGATCCAGGCTGTTATAAACTTGGTAAAAGCGTAATCAAAGCTGTCTAAATCGACGCTGTGGATTAATCTGTACATCTCCCTAAACACTCTCAGTGAAGCCCACACGCTTGTGTACGAGTAAGGTGACATCAGGGACCATCAGACGTGTAAGCCCAAGCCTCACGCTGTGGAGACCAGCCCCCTACCTTTTCAACAAGCACACATTCCCAGGATACTTGTTTCTTGGGGTGTCTTTGGCTCGCAGCTCATCTTTCCTGAACAAATCATGGGCAGGTTATTTTACCCTCCTGCGGGTCATGCCCATGTTCCACACTGATTGGGTTCAGAGGTAGAACTCACTGCTTTTCTTTGATTTTACAAAGGACTAGCCAACAAGGCATTGCAATCAGTGGCATGCTCCACTCAAGAGAGGCTTCTGCTCAGGGACTGGCACCTAGAAATGGGATATTAGGTATTCCTCGTGTTAAGTCCATTGTCAACCTCAGAATTCCATCCCTCATGTTCTCCTCTGTCTCCTTTCGTCCTTCTGTCCATCTTGGGAGCAATCTTCAGCCCTGTGCTGTTTTTTGTTGTCTCATGTAGAATATTTTGGTGCACCCTCTATCTGTGTTTTATTCTCTCATTCTGGAATCGAGTATAGTAGATGTAGAACTCCCAGACAGACATGTTTCCCCCCTGTCTTATGAGAAGCTCCCCCTGGGTCTTTCTAGGCTCTTGTTACTTCCTATACCTTCTCCCCTCCCCTGATGATAGTAAACTCGCTGCACACACCACAGTTCCACACACTGCTGTGAGAACAAAATGAAAGCTATCTGCCAAACTCCAAGATCTTTATAAAGTGCTTGGGTTCGCTTTTCATCACTGTGACCAAAAATACCTGATGAGAGAAACTTAGAGGAGGAACGTTCTATTTGGCTTATGGTTTCAGAGATTCAGTCCATGGGTGGCTGACTCCAAGGCAGAAAAATTATTGTGGAAGGGCACGGTGGAGGGAAGCTGCTCAGCTCATGGCATCTGGAAGCAGAGAGAGATAGAAAGAGAGAGAGAGAGAGAGAGTGTGTGCCTGAGACAGAGATAGAACTCAAGGCCACACCCCCAGTGACCTGCCTTCTCCAGCCATATCCCACCTGTCTACAGTTACCACTCAGGAAATCCATTCAAATGGATCAATCCACTCATGAGGCCAGAGCCACCATAATTCAATTATTTCACCTCTGAACATTTCTGTTTTGCCATACATGAAGTTGAGGGGGCCACTCCCCTAAATCCAATCCATAACAAGATCCAAACTACAACAGTGCTAGGGAAATCGGTACACACGGTTATTATGTTAAGACACTCAGAAAATAATGAGTTGATTAAGCTTTCATTGATAATCTCATGCAAGATATAAAACTCTAGTCTTGCCACGAAATATTAGAAAATATTTATGTAAATTTATTTTGCATTTCATGGATTTATGGTTAAAAGTACTACTTCCTAGAAAGTATGTGTACATCATTCTACTGGCAGGCTGTGCTATTCCTGAGGAATGGTGGCTGACACAAAGGTATTCAAACATTTCTTCATATCTGGTCCAACACCATTTTCCCATTGGCTATTACTGAACATATACACAGAAATGTAGATCAAAACAAAACAAAACAAACAAAACAAACAAAAAACCCATAAAATCAAAAAACCTAAATCTTAGTTGTTACTACTCAGGTGGTCGTTTTAATGTTTGTTGTTTATCCTTATTTTTTAAAAGAAACTTCTTTGGCATGTACTAAATATTTAACTAAAAGAGCCATTGTGTCCATGGAGTGCTTTAAATTAGTAGAAAGTGTTATGAACAGCAATGAACACTTTGCTGTTCATTTTCCTAGATTCTGTCACTCATATTCTAACCCTTTGCACAGGAAGTTTAGACTTTAGTCACTCCTCTTGGACAGAATAAGATTCTGGGACATATTTCCATTGTATTCCTCATTGGGGAGGTGTGCAAATGCCTGTTCCTTTACTCCTCAGCTCTGTGATCATGGGTCATTTCTCTAGGATAATAGCAGACCACATCCCATTAGGGTTGTTGTGGTGATTACATGAATTAGTTAGTGCAAAATAGTACCCTTAGAGCAGTAAGCCCTCCATAAGTGTCCACTGCTATTATTATCATTTTGTTTCCAGCTCTAGCACTCATGAGTCATGAGACTTTAAACAAATTATTTTAATTTTCTGGATTTCAGTTTTCTCTGAATGAGGGAATTGGACTGACTGAGTGGTTCCCAAACTCAACTGTGTCAAAATCACTTGAAGGATGCATTAAAACATTGATTGCTGGGCCCCAGCCTCAGTTTCTGACTCAGTAGATTCTGGGATGGGGTCTAATAGCTCTCTCTCTCCCTTCCTTTTCTTGCATTGAGGATCAACTGGAGCATCCTACCACGGAGCTACAGCCCCTTCCCTCCCTCCCTCCCTCCCTCCCTCCCTTCCTTCCTTCCTTCCTTTCTTAACTGGGGATTGAACTGTGAGACATTCTACCTCTGAGCTACATCCACAGCCCTATTTTTTAGTCTTTATTTTGAAACAGTGTCTCACTAAGTTGTGGAGAGCCTCACTAAGTAACTGAGGCTGGCCAAGAACCCATGATCCTCCTGTCTCAGCTTCCCAAGTACTGGGATTACAAGCATGTGCTACCTGGCTCCTTTTTATTTTTAAACAGGGTCTCACTAAGTTGCCCAGGCTGGCCTTGAACCTGTGATCCTCTGGTCCCAGCCTCCCAAGTACTAGAATTACAGGAATGCACTAGTGTACCCAGCATAATTTTCATTCCTAACAAATTCCCAGGTGAAGCTACAGTCAGGTCATCATTTAGGTCGCACTTGCAGAATCCTTAGTTTACTACAAACAAAACAGTGGTTCTTCATCTGGGATGCACATTAGAACCCTCTTGAAGGTTTGAAAATCCCAATGCCCAGGCTGTGGCTTAGACCAATAACATCATGATCTCTGCATGTGGTGTCCAAATTTCAGTGACTTCTAAAGTTGTCCAGGTATTTCCAAAGAGCAGTCAAAGTTGATAACACTTTATAGTTCTCTTTCAGGTAAAAAATGGCTATAATTCTTATTTATTTTAGTGGTACTGGGGATTGAACCCAGAGGCATCCTATCCCTGAGTAGAATCCTTTTTATTTTGAAACAGGATCTTGTTAAGTTGCTGAGGTTGGCCTTGAACCTGAAGTTGCTGAGGTTGGCCTTGAACCTGAAATTCTCCCATCTCAACCTCCCAAGTTTTGGGACCATAGCCGTGCACCACCACACCGGCTATGTAATTCTAATTTAAATGAAAGAGAAATGAATTTCTTATTACAGCCCCATTATTTACTCTTCCATGTGTGGGCTTATGCCTTGAGAAATAAGCATTTTTTAAAAAACTAAGGTATATATGTCTTTTTAGAGTATCCATTGAAGGCATGCTACTATAGAGTTTGTAGCAAAACAGTGTGGCACATGCTAAAATATTATTTTGGATTTTGCAGAGTACCGTTATGAATTGGTTTTGCTGATGTGCTATTTGATGACTAGAGTATGGGGTGGACACGTTTTTTTGCATGTCAGAGGGTTACTATCACCTTGAAAGGGTCTGCCTGAAGTCTTGGCTCTTCCATTCACAAATTCTATGCCCTTGGACAAGTTCCTTCACTTATCCATGCCACCGGCTTTTCTATAACATGGGGATAATGACAGAAGCTACCTCAGAGAGTTTAGAGGATCACAGAGGAAAAGCTAATTTACACAATTTGCACTAAAAACATTAATAAGCTAATATTTTAAGTGTAGTTAAAAATGTAACCAGCATATATATATTTTTTTAATTTTATTTATTTATTTTTGTGGAACTGGGGATTAAAATCAGGGGCATTCTACCTCCGGGCTCTACCCCCAGCCCTATTTTTTATTCTTTATTTTGAAACAGAGTCTCACTAAGTTGAGGAGGGCTCACACTAAGTAGCTGAGGCTGGCCGCGAACCTGCGATCCTCCTGTCTCAGCCTCCCAAGTACTGGGATTACAGCGCGTGCCACCACGCCCGGCTTTAAGCAGAATATTTTATCATGCAGAGATATGTACATTTTATTTAAAATATATTAAAAGAGATAAGTTAAATACACGACATACACATATAAAAATTACTGATAAAATATTTACCGAATGTTTAAAATTTTCCATGTTTCTGAAGGCAATTTAGTTTCTTATGTGTTACATAGTGTTCATAAAACATACTTGCATAAATTTCCAAATGTTTACCATGGCGGCGCCGGGACACCTCGGGCTGTGTCTGGTGTCATTTTGTGTCCTCTGTAGCACGGGCCACCCTGCAGATCCCCTGTCCCTCTCAAGGGCACTCCTTCCCTTATTTCTACAGATTTCTCAGCCTCGCTGCATTGCTCGGTGTCAAGGACACTCACGAGTTTGCTCTCATGTGGAAAAGAGATGCACAGTGAACCATTCCAACCTGGGTGGAAAGTGAAAACCAAGAGAGTGTTTTGTTCTGTTTTGATTGTTGTTGCTGTTGCATTTTGGTGTGTCTTTGTTTTGTGTGGAACCCCCCTATGCCTGGGGGTGAAGTGGGGATGTCCTTAGTTGAGGGTTACTAACCCCATGGTGTTATCCGTTGTGCTGGAGAGTCTAAGATAGAGATTCTCCAAGGCTGGTCTTGAGAACAGCTTGTTGGCGGTTGCTTCAGATGAAGGTGTATTAGCTGGAAGAAAGCCAAGGTTACCCAGAGCTCAGTGTCCTTCTGGGACACATCAACTGTCATTCACTCACAAATTCAGCGAATGGTGGGGAGAATCCTGGAAAGAATTGCAAGACTCCTCCGGACTGACTTCAAGGAGCTCATAGCCGCTGGGAGGCTTAGGAGCCAACGGAGAAGCGATTCTACTGGGTAAATACAATTTATCCTTGCCTGGAGGACTCAGTGGGGACGTGGAGAGGGAATGATGCCGGGAAGATTCCTTGAAGCCAGGCAAGCGAGGGGGCGGCCAGGGCAGAGCAGCCATGTGGCCGAAGGGAAGTGGTGGAGAACGCGGTAGTTTTCCCTGCGGCCAGAGCGCAAAGGGTGAGGACCCCTGTCTCTTGCTCTGCTGCCATCAGGTGAGACACCAAGGAGAGAGGTCAAGGGTCCTGTGGCGCCCTGGGCTCAGGGGTTTCCCAGAAGGTGAGACTTCCAAGACGCCAATCAGGACAGTCCTGAGCAAACAAGCAGGGACGGTTACACACCCTATCTTTGTGTGGGTATCTGCCAGCTGCTACTGTTTTTTTTTTTTTTTTTTTTCTGTTGAGTAACAGAAGGATACGTTAAAGATGGAATGTAGAAAAGAAGGAAAGGGCAGGTATGGCGTTTGGAGCCTAGAAGACATCCTTGGTGAAGAAATGTTTTAGCTGCTGAGGACCTAAGGGTGGGAGCCCAGAGAAGTGTTGTGTTCCTGAGAATGGAGGACAGTGGAGATGGCTGAGCACAGTCCTTAACATATATCTATGAACTACAGAGAGAAATACATATAGGCTATCTAGTGTGTGTGTGTGTGTGTGTGTGTGTGTGTGTGTGTGTGTATTAGTCTGGGGACATAGTGCTGGAAATTGGTGGAAGAAAACAAATATAGCAGGAAACCAATATAGTGGACTGTCTTTACGTGTTTCCTATTAATAGTTCATTGAGACCATTATGTAATTACCTTAATTGAAAATAAATTTCCATCATTTTAAGATATTTATCAGTAACAATGATGTCCATCAAAGATGAATTTATATCATTTCCTCTAAAAATTGTTTTATATTAAGCTACGCAAATATCAGTGTCTGCTAATGTTTTTTTTTTTTTTTTTAAATTAGGTTGAAGCCGGGCGTGGTGGTGCACGCTTGTAATCCCAACATTCGGGAGGCTGGGACCGGAGGATCCCGGTTTGCGGCCAGCCTCAGCTACCTAGTGAGGCACTCTGCAACTTAGTGAGACCTTGTTTAAAATAGGGCTGGGGGTATAGCTCGGAGGTTAGTGAGACCTTGTTTAAAATAGGGCTGGGGGTATAGCTCGGAGGTAGAATGCCCCTGAGTTCAATCCCCAGTACCACAAAAAAAAAAAAAAAAAATTAGGTT
>PVLC010036068.1:0-16041 GCA_004027655.1 Graphiurus murinus
AAAAAAACTCAAAAATCCTTCAGATATTTATTAATGCTGAGATCACAGGATCTTCTGATGAGAAAATCCTAATTCCACAACTGAAAAATTTGGAGCCAGTGGTGCAAGGAATCAAATTAATCTGCAAGATAAAACCTGGAGGAGCCCAAGATAGCAACTGAGACACCTCAGGCACTGTAAGCTCCAATCAAAACTGCTAAAAAGCAGCTTTTTGATGGAAGATAAAAGCAGCAAAAAAGTGAACTAAGTAACAAAAATTGAAATGCAGCTGAAAAAAAATCTGTAAACACATGGAGACTGAACACCACACTGCTAAATACGGAATGGGTCATAGAAGAAGTAAGGAGGGAAATTAAAAAATTCCTAGAAACCAATGAAAACACAACATCTCAAAACCTCTGGGATACCATGAAGACACAACATCTCAAAACCTCTGGGATATCATGAAGGCAGTACTAAGAGGAAAATTTACAGCACTGAGTGTCCACATAAGAAGAACAGAAAATCACCAACTAAATAACCTAATGACACAGCTCAAAGCCCTTGAAAAACAAGAACAGTCTAACCCCAAAGCCAGTAGAAGACTGGAAATTATTAAAATCAGAGCAGAAATTACTGAAGTAGAGACGAAAAATAAATAATACAGAAAATCAAAAAACAAAAACAAAAGCTGGTTTCTTGAAAAAATGAACAAGATAGATAAACCGTTAGCCAACCTAACCAAAAGAAAGAGAGAATCAACCCAAATTACCAAGAGATGAAAAAGGTGATATTACCACCAACAGTGTGAAAATCCAGAGGATCATCAGAAACTGCTTTGAAAAACTATACTCCAACAAAATGGAAAATCTACAAGAAATTGACAAAGTTCTAAACACATATAACCTTCCTAAATTGAGTCAAGAAGATATAGAAAACTTAAACCAACCAATAGCTATCAAAGAGATAGAAACAGCAATAAATAGTTTACCACCAAACAAAAGCCCAGGGCCAGATGGTTTTCCAAGTGAATTTTATAAAAGATTTATAGAAGCCAGGTGTGGTGGCGCATGCTTGTAATCCCAGCATTCGGTAGGCTGAGATCAGAGAATCCGGGTTCACGGCCAGTCTCAGCTACCTAGTGAGGCACTCCGCAACTTAGTGAGACCCGGTTTCAAAATAAAGAATAAAAAATAGAGCTGGGGGTATAGCTCGGAGGTAGAATGCCCCTGAGTTCAACCCCTAGTACTGCAAAAAATAAATAAATAAAAATAAATAAAAGATTTATAGAAGACCTACTCCCAATACTCCTCAATCTATTCCGTGAATTTGAAAGAAGCGGGACTCTACCAAATACATTCTATGAAGGCAATATCATAGTAACACCGAAGACAAATAAGGATAGCTCAAGAAAAGAAAATTATAGGCTTATATTGCTGATGAACTTAGAGGCAAAACTGCTAAGCAAAATATTAGCAATGCGCATTCAAAATCACATCAAGAAAATTATACACCATGACCAAGTTGGGTTCATTTCAGGGATGCAATGCTAGTTCGATATATGAAAAACAATCCATGTAATTCACCACATAAACAGATTCAAAGACAAAAATCACATGATCATTTCAATAGACCCTGAACAATCATTTGATAAACTGCAACACCCGTTCATGCTAAAAGCACTGCAGAGAATCAGAATAGAAAGAAAATATTCAACATCATAAAGGCAATATACAATAGGCCCACAGCCAACAACATACTAAGTGGGGAAAGCTGCAAGAGTTTCCACTAAAAACAGGAAGAAGACAAGGATGTCCATTGTCACCACTTCTGTTTAATATAGTACTTGAGGCTCTAGCCAGAGCAATAAAGCAAGAGAAGGAAATCACAGGTGTAAAACTACGAAAGAAGAGCTAAAACTATCCCTTTTGTAAATGACATGATATGATACTATACTTAGAAGACCCAACAAAGTTAACCAAAAAACTTATAGAACTGATCAACAAATTCAGCAAAGTGTCTGGATACAAAATCAATCTTAAAAAATTAGAAGCTTTCCTGGATGCCAACCATAAATCCACTGAAAAAGAAATCCAGAAAACAATTCCACTCACAATAGCTCCCCGAAAAATAAAATACTTAGGAATAAACCTAACCAAAGAGGTAAAAGACCTCTGTAAAGAAAAGTATAAATGTTGAAATAAAATCGAAGAAGACGTTAAGAGGAAAAGATCTTTCATGCTCTTGGATAGGCAGAATAAATACCATAAAAATGGCCAAGCCCCCAAAAGTGATCTACAGATTCAATGAGATACTCATTAAATTACCAAGGTCACTCCTCACAGACATAGAAAAATCAGTCTTCAAAGTCATTTGGAACAAAAAAAAACCCAGAATAGCCAAAGTAATCTTAGCAACAAGAACCATGCAGGAGGCATCACAATACCTGACTTCAAACTATACTACAAAGCCAAAGTATAAAAACAGCATGGAATTGGCACAAAAACAGACACATAGACCAATGGCGCAGAATAGAAGACTCAGAAACAAATCCACACACCTACAATCAATTGATTTTTGACAAAGAAGCTAAAACCATACATTGGAAAAAAGATAGCCTCTTCAAAGAATGGTGTTGGCAAAACTGGTTAACCATATGCAGGAAAATGGAAATAAACCCAACACTCTCATGGATCAAAGACCTGGAAGTCAGGCCAGAGACCTTGCAGCTACTTGAAGAGGGCATAGGTCCAACATTTCAACACATAGGCACAGGTAAAAACTTGCTCAACATGACCTCAAAGGCACAAGCAACTCAAAGGAAGATCAGTATATGGGATTGCATTAAACTGAAGAGCTTCTGTGCAGCAAAGGAAACTATCAAGAACCTCAACATAGAGCACACAGAATAGGAGAAAAATTTTTACCAGCTACTCCTCTGATAGACGACTAATATCTAGGATATACAGAGAACTCATGAAACTCACAGCTAAGAAAACAAATAACTCAATCAAAAAAATGGGCAAAAGATCTAAATAGACACTTCACAAAAGAAAAAATACAAGTGACCAATAAATGTATGAGGAAATGTTCAACATCAGTAGCAATCAGAGAGATGAAATTAAAACTACCTTGAGATTTCACCTAACACTAAGTAGAATAGCAATCATCAAAAACACAACAACAAATGCTAGCAAGGGTGTGGAGAAGTGGGAACCCTAATACATTGTTGGTGGGATTGCAAGTTAGTGCAACCACTTTGGAAAACAATATGGAGCATCTTCAGATGCATGGGAAGGAACTTACCATATGATCCAGCAATACCACTTCTGGGTATCTACCGAAAAGAATGGAAACCAAACTATCAGACCGATGCATGTGTACCTATGTTTATAGCTGCACAATTCACAATTGCCAAATTATGGAAGCAGCCAAGATGTCCATCAACAGATGAATGGATTACAAAACTAGGGAATATGTACATGATGGAATTTTACACAGCCATAAAGAAGAAAAATATCATGTTATTTGCGAGGAAATGGATGGACCTGGAATACATTATGTTAAGTGAGATTAGTCAGTCACAAAAAGTAAAAAATCCTATGCTCTCCCTAATATCCGGAAGCTAGGGAGAAAATGGAACATAAGAGGGACTCTAGACATGAAGAAGAAACTTTATGTGAGTAAAGAAAGTGACTTAACTGAAGGTGATGGGGTGGTGGGGAAACACCCTAATGCACATGATGTACTTTCACAAACATATCAATCACTAAACTGAACTATAGAAGGAAGAAGGAGGTAAGGAGTGGGGTGGGAATTTGGGAAGGGTTAAATGAGAAATGTGTGCATGTATGCCTTTACCAGCTTATACCTAACAAAGATGTATGATTATAATGCACCAATAAAAAACATTAATCTGCAAAAGGCCCCGACCCAGCTCAATCACAAATGAGATTGATTTAGCCCATAATTCCAACTTGCTGTCAGAATAAGGTTATGTTCTTTTCCAAAAATTAAACTAAGTAATGTTTTCCTCAATCATCATATCATTATTTTTCCTTATTTTGTTGTGATGCTGGGGATCAAACCCAGGGCCTTGTGCATGCTATGCAAGCACTCTAACACTGAGCTACATCCCCATCACCTTTTACTTTTTTATTTTGAGACATGGTGTCACTAAATTACCAAAGCTGACCTTGAATTTGTAATCCTCCTACTTCAGCATCCTAAGTTGCTGGGATTACAGTCATGTGCCACCATGCCCAGCATCAGTTGCTATATTTTGTTCACAAATCCATAATTCAATTCACACAAATTATGAGGTAAAAAACTGGTCTATATATTATGGTATATACTTGCAAACCAAGTACTTGGGTGGCTGAGACAGGAAGATCTCAGGTTGGAGGACAGCTCTATCCAGTACTGAGACTCTCATCAAGCTATTGAGACAGTTTCTAAATAAAAATAAGTAGGGCTGGCTTGGGGGGTGGCTCTGAGATAGAAGGCCTTAGGTTCAATACATGGTATGACACACAAAAAGAAATTTGACTCATGATTATAAGAGGAAACAAACAATAAAACACAAAATAAAATGGCCTGGATGTATGGAATTAAGGGACAGGAAATAGAAGAGTAAAGGGTCACCAAACATAAGCTCAATTCAAAGTATCCAAACTGAACTATAAAGAGAAAAAAAGAGCCCTTTTGAGATCATGCTCCAGAACTATAATGTGGAGCTACATGAGTTAACATTTTCTCTTCTGGGGTTTGGTTTTGTTTTGGTTCCATCCCTCCCTTATATGCTCCTATTTCTCCTTCCTGGAATTGGAATGCTTACTCTGCTAACTTGATGACTAATGTTTATTCCAATGTGCCCTTGGACTTTGGATAGATGTAAGTTGTTTTGATTTCTGTAGGTCTCAGAGCCAAGACTTTGCCTTGGGTCTCAGAGGGAACTTTGGCCTTCGACTTTTGAGAAATGCTGGAACTGTTAAGACTATGGGGACACTTGGAAATGGACTGATGCATATCACTTTATGAGACAGGTCTGAGCTTTGGTGGGTTAGGAGTGGAATGTTATTATTTGAATCTGGAAGGCCTCCCCAAACCTTGCATTGCACCAATATTCAAAGGCGAAATACATGAGTTATGAGAGCTTTAATGTCATCAGTGGATCAATCCATTGATGGCTTAATAATTTATTTTCTGTTGTTTGATACTGGGGAATTGAAACTAGTGGCATTCTACCTCTAGGCTACACCTCTTGCCCTTTTTATTTTTTATTTTGAAACATTGCCGGGGTCCTGCCCTCTGAGGCAGTGGGTTCGGGGGTCCCTCGATAGGTGTGGATTGAGACCAGGTTGAGAGAATAAGCTCACACCAAATGCAGTGAAGAAGCGCATCTGTTTTATTTTCTGTCAGTCGTTGTTTTGCACTATTATTTTTACAATGAGGTATCTAGAACAGGAATTTTTACAGACTTCTTTTTCCAAAGGTTATCCTCAACCAGTTAAGGTTACAACACGTATATAAAACTTCTTTTCCATTAGTTAAAATCTTTACAATTGTGTTTTGCCCCTTTAAGCAGCATTCTATCTTATCTTAGGTAGTTAGCGGGTTCTGGGGAGAACAGGCAGTGGGGAGACTAGGCATTGGGGAGACCAGGCATTAGTGATTTAGATAAACTTGTAAAGCCTGTTTCTAGACTAATGCTTATTGTCTGGAGGCACTGCTTTTTTTTTTTTTTTTCCAGCTAAGAGATCAGTATCTGTCAGGCCACATGTTTCTAAGAAGTTTCCTTTATAATTAATATAAATGCAAAAATCCAAAGGACCCAAAATTTCCAGAATATAATAATTCAAAGTGGGATATGCCACACATTCCTTGTTTTGGAATCTTCTGCCTTGCAGGACTCCAGCAGACCCAGCCTTGCTCAAGATCCAGCTATTAAGATGCTATGGCAAAACATGACCTTGTTAAGTTGCTGAGGTTGGCCTTGTACCTGCTGTCCGCCTGTCTCAGCTTCCCAAGTACTGGGATTATAGTCAATTGCCTCCAATTGTACACACACTTTTCTGGACAGACTTCATTTATCATCTTTCCCCTAGGTTTTCTGCTCCCAATCATCATAGTAAACCTAAGTAAAAAGCCACCATAAATATCCATGCCACCTCCTGAATTCGATGCAGTCTTAAAATTTCCTGTATCAGAATAATTAGTCCATTGACTTTAAATATAGCCTCCCAGGACAAAGGCAAGTAGACAAGTTCCATGTCAGAATGAACAGCCTTTTGTCTAGTTCCTAATGTAGCCCTCATTCTCATGTGAAATCTCATGAACAGTCTTTATTTTTTAATATACTTTTAACTATGTTAATAGTGACATACATGCACACAGGACTTTGTGGGCTTTCCCCAGGCTCCCTCTCTGTCTCCCTTCCCCATACAGAGGACTGAGATTGGTAATTGGTATTCTCACATATGTTCATAAACCTGATCATAGTAATTCCTTCACTGACCCTTATTCTTCCTCCTCCCCTTCCCCTAGACCACCTCTCTGGCTCCACTGAAGGTTCCCCTCCATTATATGGAGTCCCACTGGTATCCTAATTACTTCCTAGCTTCTGCATGTTAGAGAAAACATAAGACCCTTCACTTTCTGGGACTGGCTAATCTCACTTAACAAAATATTCTCATGAACAGTCTTTACTGTCTCAATTTCTTTCAACATTCTGGCCTGCTAAGTTCCCATCAGAACTGCCCATTAAGTTCTGCTTATAAAATCCTAAGGCTTCTCCACCTACATCTCCAAGCTTTTACACATTCCTCCAAAAGCAGCTCCATATTTTTCTGAACTACACAGTCAGGTTAGTCACAGCAATAACCCCACTTCTTGATATCAATTTTTGTATTAGTTAGCTTTGGGCAGGAGGGAGAGAGAATGAGCTAGCAAGAGTGAGAGCTAAACTGCCCACGTAGACAATTAAAGCAACAGGCTAAAAATTAAAACAGTAGGATTAATCCATTAATCACTTACTATGATCTTGTAGCAAAAGTCTGAAGTGGAGAAGTGCTCAGACAGTGCAGGAAGGTCAGTGGATCAGTGCAGGGCCATCACACTACTGAGGGAGTCCCAAGCAAATGGCTCTAGCAATTTTATAGACCCCCAGCGTACGGGCAGGCTGAATAGTGACTCAGAGTAGGGAGGTGTGTTTAAATTTTCCCCCTCCCCTTGGCACCAATAGGCCTCAATAGAGGTGCCTGATAGGAATTTGGCTCTTGAACAAAGACCTGAGATAGAGACCTAAAAATAAAAGCAGTTGGGCTGGGCAAATACGAAAAGCACTTAGTGGGACAGAGTCCTTCACTGCAAATCTTTTTTAGAAATTGCAATGAATTGGCTCATCATGAGACCATTTTATCTCTAGATTACATTTTGTATGTCAACTAGCAGTCTTAAAGGCAAGGGGATAAAATAATCTGAGACTCATTATTGCACACATATCTGGAAATTGATATTGGCTCACTCACAACGGGGGGTTTGATTTCCAGTATATGTGGGCCTCACTGTAGATTTCTGCATGGGCTAGTTGAGTTTCCTCATAGCACAGTGGATTGGAAGATCAAACACTGTAGGATAGATAAAGCCAGGTATAAGCTATATTTTGCTATTCTATATTGTTTGGAGCAGTGACAAGCCCCATCAAAGTGCAAGTGGAGGAACATAGACTTCTACTCAGTGGAACAAATGTAAATCATATTTTTTAACAAAGACATGTGAGATAAGATGGGTATTTGTGCCGCTATCCATGGCACAAATATCCATCTTTGGGAAATACAATCTGCTATAATAAAGGAGCAAAAAATAAATAGGATGGATTAAAAAGAAGTACCAAGATGAGAGATTTCCACCCAATCATATTAATAAGTTCATTAAATGAACATGGACTAAACACTCCATTTAGAAGACATACTTCAGTCCAGTTGGAAAAGTGATTTTCTCTTTTCAGAAACATATTGTCAACATACAGATTAAAGTACAAGAGAATAAAAATGTCTTAAAAACAAACTTTCAAAGCCGGGCGTGGTGGCACACGCTTGTAATCCCAGCATTCGGGAGGCTGAGACCGGAGGATCCAGGTTCGCAGCCAGCCTCAGCTACCTAGTGAGGCACTCTGCAACTTAGTGAGACTCGGTTTCAAAATAAAGAATAAGAAAAAATAGGGCTGGGGGTAGAATGCCCTTGACTTCAATCCCCAGTTCCACAAAAAAAAAAAAAGAAAGAAAAGAAAACAAACTTTCAGCATAAGAAAACTAGAGAAGCTTTATTTATCAACTTATATTATATTTTATATAATTACATATTTTAAATATGTATCAACTAAGATGTCAAGATTAGAGCATTGTTGGAGAAAAGGAAGAACATTTTATAATAAAAGAATCAGTTTACAAAAACTAACAACCCTAAATATACTTACCCTCACTGACATGTTTCAAAACAAATGTCCCAAAATAAACAGAACAAAATACTCATAATCATCTTTAATGCTTCTCTTTCAGTAATAAAAGTACATTTAAAAATATCTGTAAGATATAGAAAACTAGAACATTTCTAAAAACTTGATCAGATTGACAATTATAAAACACTGTAACCCAAAATATACATTATTTCTTAAAAAAAAAAGAATACTTATTACTGATTAGAATGTAGAGGAGTGAATGTAGGAACAAAAATGTAGGGAGCTAAATGCAGAGACTGATCTAACAAACTATGTTTTAGCCATTCTGGTTACGAGCACTAGACATGACTGCCATGGGTCAAAGAAGAAATCACAAAAGAAATGGGAAAGGATTTTTAACAGAATTATATAAAAACAAAATAGATTAAAACTCTTGTCCAAATTGTTATGTGAGAAAGGGTATAATCCCCTCCTACACACACTCACCAACAAGGTCAGGGGCAGCAAGAACTGCAAGCTCATGCTTTTTGGGTTCCAGCCCGCCCTTCCTCTTGTCTACATCCACCCTCCCTTCCTCACTGCTTAGAACACTTCCAGCTCTAAAATTCCAAAATCAAATTCAATGATAACAATCTTTCAGAGACTGCTAAACCAATTCCCAGAATTATATAAGGCTAAGAACTATAATACATATTTGTGGAATCAAGGGGACTAGAGGAAAGATCCTTTATCATCAGTTGAGATTCTGAGCAAGTTCAGTTCTGAAACTGCCCCTGGATATACCACATATTAATCTTTATGATTGTTTAGAGAGAAAAGGTGGCATAGTGAAGGCAGAATTTGATAATATGAGGATTGAGGAATGAGTATGACAGCTTAATTTTGCAAGAATGAGGGAAAAACTAGAGTGACAGCTGAAGGAAGGGTCAAGGTAGAGCTTGCTTTCTGTCCTATTTTGGGTTCTTCCAGAAGCTGATTTTGACAAAATTACTCAAGAGCAAGTAGATTATTTTTAGGTGATTCCAGGAACCAACAGTAGAGAAGTGAAAAGTATCCAATGAATGGTTAGTTGAAGAATGGCTGCTACACACACACACACACACACACACACACACACACACACACACAGAGACAGAGGAAGAGGAAACCGACACAGGCATGAAAATCTGCTGACAAAAATGAGCATTTGCAGGGAAATTGAGAGCAAGAAGTCAATAAATAGCATTGCTTCCATTTCCCGAGGAATGATTTTATAGTTCGAAATATTTAACAATAGGAATATCTTCAGGTGTGATGGCCCATGCCTGTAATCCCAGTACTTGGGAGGCTGAGACAGGAGGATTGCAGGTTCAAGGACAGCCTCACCAGCTTAGGGAGAAGCTTTAAGGTCACACAGAAAATATATGTTACAGGAATAAAGGGACTGATTTTAATTGAAGAAAAATTTATCAGCTGGGCATCATGACACATACAGTACTTGGGAAGCTGAGACAGAGGATCACATGCTTAAGGCCAGTGTTTACAAATAAAGAAAATAGGGCTGGGAGAGAGGCTCAGAGGTAAAACACCACTATATTCAATCCCAGGAAACACACTCACACACAGAGAGAGAGAGAGAGAGAGAGAGAGAGAGAGAGAGAGAGAGAGAGAGAGAGAGAGAGAGAGAGAGAGAGAGAGAGAGAGGGAGAGGGAGGGGGACGGAGGGAAAGGGAACAGAAGTGAAAAAGAAAATGAAATAAGAATAATTTATCAAGGATCTACATGTGATAGTCACTGGATGACTAGGTAGAGACCCTGTTCTATATAAGCTTAAGCTGTGGTATTTCTTCCACAAGTTTTCTATTATCCATCTATTTAAATATCACCTGCATCAACTAGTGTGCCTCAAACAGAGAGAAACTAATTGGAAAATCATTGACTTTAGCAAACTTATACTTACTTTTTTAATGCCACTTTTTAATATCAAAATGGAGATTAATTATACTTGACTAACAGAAAGCATTCCTGGTTTGTATAATAGGCATAACATATAGTCAAGACTTCAAGAAATATTTCACAATATGTAATTATAACATGCTATTAGTCTTACATTAAAATAAAATTGCCCTTCAATCAAAATATAAATGGGACACAGTTTAGCTTTCCAAACTAAGAAAATTTATTTCATATAATATTTGAGGATATAGTCCCTAGAAAGAGGGAAACATATTGATGGGAAAGGGGAAGATAGGATAGAGAATTTAAGAGATTTCTGATTTGCATTTCATTTTTCTCAAAAACATAAATTCCAGGTCTGTACTCTCTTCTCCAACAAAATCTGATTGAAGAGACTCTCTTACCTGAGTGCTCTTGGTAATCCACAGTTCCCTGAGATTATAAAAGGAGTAAAAGACTGTTTGTCCTTGTAAACCGCTAAATTACAAACACTGGAGTTAATAACTTGATTTTTATTTGTAGTTCAAGAGCTGATATTTTAACCTAGTTTCAACCAGTCCAGAAGAAATTACAAACCAAAATACCTGACTTTTTTCCTCTTGGGTCTTCTTTTCCAGTAGTAGTAGAAAAGGACAAGTTACAAGTTGGCATGAAGGTCAAAAGCTGCACTTTTTTTCTTTTACAAGAGCTACAGCACCTGCTTTACCCTCCCTTATCTAGTGTCCTATTAACTTTTGAACTTTAGTGAACCCAGAAACCTCTTTCAATTTTATATTGTCTTTAAATTTCCTCCTCTTAGGGATAGTGTCTACTTTTTATTAATTGGATTTTCTTTATGAATAAAGTTGTTTTTTGTATTTTTTTATTCATGCATTGTAAGCATACATCTTTGTTAGGTACAAATTAATAACGATATATGTATTCACAATTCTCATTTGACCCCTTCCCCAAATTCCCACCTTGCTCCCACACCCTTCCTCCCTCTCAAGTTCAGTTTAGTGAGTAACCTTGATATACATTAATGTTCCCCCACCCCTCCCCCGCCTCATCCAACCCCTTTGGTTAAATCAACTTCTTTGCTTTCAAGGGTCTCTCCTTTTTCATCTGGAGACCTTCTTATGCCCCATCTTCTCCCTAGCATCTGCATATTAGGGAGAACATATGCTTCTTTACTCTTTGTGACTGACTAATCTCGCTTAACACAGTGTTTTCCAGTTGCATCCATTTCCCTGCAAATAACATGATTTTGTTCTTCTTTATAGCTGAGTAAAATTCCATTGTGTACATTTTGTATTTTTTTAAAGCTCTACTGGCAGTGTTTGAGCACATCTCTCCTCTACAAATAGAAAAGTCAGGCAACTACTGAAGGGTTTGAACTTGTTGGGAATTACAAATGTGGTTATAGTAGTCGGCAGGAAAACAATTTTACCAGGGCTCAATCCCTACTTTTAGAATTTGGAAACACCAAATCTGACAATTCCCTCTCCTCCTACATATATTTTACAGAGACTCTTGAGATAGGCACGGAATGGAGAGCTATTGAGATGACAAGAATATAAAAGAATTCTCTCGTGAAAGTATCGGGTCATTTTTATATAAGGTGATGGGCAGCACTTAAAAAGTACAAACTGAAGGCAACTATGAGTAAAGTCAACTTCTTTAACTTGGAGGACTTCTGGTCAGCCAAATACTCCATTAAAAAAAAACACTTGAAAAGAAGCCAGGCATGGTGGTGCAGGCCTGTAATGTCAGAACTTGGGAGGCTGACGCAGGAGGAATATAGGTTGGAAGAAAACCTCAGTAACTTAGTAAGACTCTATTCAAAATGAAAAGAAAAACTTTTTAAAAGTTATGGGGACTTAGTTCAGAGGTGAAATGCCCCTGGTTCAATCTTTTTCAAACTATTAAAAAAAAATGTTGAAAGCACAAGTTACTACTATGCAATTGATTTATTTTGTGTACAAAACTTATCCCACAAATAATCATTTATAAAAATGTTACATAAATACTCTAAAAAAAGACTTAAACAGGCACTTGACAGAAGAGAAAATATAAATATAAGTATATGAAAAAAATCCTAATCCTAATTGTTAGCAGAAAAACACTAATTAAAAAATTAAAAATTCAGAGCCAGGTGTGGTGCTGCATGCTTGTAATCCCAGCATTTGGGAGGCTGAGACTGGAGGAACTGGGTTTGTGCCCAACCTCAGCTACCCAGTGAGGCACTCTGCAACTTAGTGAGAACCTGTTTCAAAATAAAGAATTAAAAAAAATAGGGCTGGGGGTATAGCTTGGGGGTAGAATGCCCCTGGAGTTCAATCCCCAGTTCGAAAAAAATAAAAAATTAAAATTCAGACCTTAAGAATGGGTTAGGAAATGATCATCAGGATTCAAACCCTGATCAGGAATGTACCTAGGTACCATCACTTTGAAGGCAATTTAGCATTATCTAGTAAAGGTGAAAATATGAGTAACTTTTGATCTAGCAATTCTATTTCTAGAGATATATAACTCAGCAAAATATTGGCTCAAGTGTACCATGAAGTATGTACAAGACTGTAGCAGTATTAGTCAAGATATTGCAAAAAGACAGAAACAACCAAATAAAATGAATGAATTCTAGCATACTCATAGTAGAATATCATAAATAACAAAAGCACAACTACATATGAAAACCTAGAAGACTCTCACAACCATGAATTTAGAAGACAGTCTTAAATGAACACATACAAATGAATCTTACACATGTATATGTGTTGAACTAAAACTATCAGGTATACTTTTAGAGTAAATCTTTAAACAACGGTTTAAAAAGTTACCAAAGGACTCAAAATTAGGTGAAAATTTACCATTGTATTTCACAGTGATAGGCAAATGGGTGGGAAAAAATAAACTAGAACTAAAACCTCAGGCATACTTTTAAGTAAATATTTTTTAAAAAGTTAAAAAAAAAGATTACAAAGAGAGCCAAAGTTTTGTAAAAATTTTCCAATGTATTTAACAGTAGTAGGTAAGTGGGTGGAAAAATAATGAAACATATAGCAATAAGTATCAGTGTGATAGCAGCAGTAGAAAAAAACTTGAAGTAGCTATATTAATGTCAGAGAATGAAATTCAAGACCAAGAGGACTTTCAGAGAAAAAAGATGACATGATCACAAACATCATAAATATTCATGATGATGACAAGATCATAGAATCATAAGTTCTCATAATGAATAGGAAAACATATGAAGCAAAAATGGAAAGAATTAAGGAGAGAAATAGACAATTTCATATTTGTGGCTAGAAATTTAAGTCCCCCTTGCCTCAGCAATTAATAAAACAATTTGACAAAAATCAGTAATGACATATTTAAAAGATACTTATCAATAACTGAACTAAGTTTTTACTTGTAAAACACTAAACCCAACAACCTCAAGGGTATGTGGCATATTTAATAAGACATATCATTTGCTGGGCCATAGGATAAATCTCAATAAATGTAGAAACATCAAAATCATTGAGTACTATAATTAATAATAAGCTGGGCGTGGTGGCGCACACTTGTAATCCCAGCATTCGGAGGCTGAGACCTGAGGATCCGGGTTCGAGGCCAGCCTCAGCTACCTAGTGAGGCACTCCACAACTTAGTGAGACTCGGTTTCAAAATAAAGAATAAAAAAATAGGGCTGGGGGCGTATCTCGGAGGTAGAATGCCCCTGAGTTCAATCCCCAGTACCGCAAAATAATAATAATAATAATAATAATAATAATAATAATAATAATAAGAAGAAGAAGAAGAAGAAGAAGAAGAAAATACCTAGAAACATCCAAGTGTTGAAAAATCAAGCATATTCTGCCAATGCCATTCAGCTAAGTCAGACAAGCCTAGAGGGAGAAAGTGTGGCTTGAGAAAAACAAAGATAAAAGTTGCTTTAGAAAGACAAAGACAAGGGATACATTCAGGAGGGCTAACAGTGAATACTGCTGCCCCAAGTTTATTTTTCAGGGTGTTTTTATACAATCATATGTCGGGAGCTGACATTGCTCAAGGTCTGTTTTTACAGACTCTCAGGCTCATAGAAGTCTGTTTCTGCAGAAATGCAGATTCTTATAACATGTGCTGATTACTGACCAAGGGCAAGAGTATTGTTTTGTATCGAGACGTTTATTCAGACTGTTACAGTAAAAACGATGTGAATATTTGTTCTTTGAACCTTGGACCTAGAGATGATTGTTTTCATAGATGTAACCATTGTGAGAAAGCTTTAACCTTGATGTATACTCTGATGCTCTCAAAAAAGTATGTAAGGGTTGAGCAAAATAAACTCGGGGCGCAGTATCTACTGTCAGCCCTCCTGAATCTATCCCTTGTTTTTCTCTTTCTTAAGTAACTTTTGCCTTTGTTTTTCTCAAGCCACACTTTCTCCCTCCAAGCTTGTCCGACTTAGCTGGCTGGCTCCGGCTTCGATAATCATACAAGGAAGATCATCTGAGGAAAAACATCAAAAGAAAAACATCAGGCTATTTTGATTCATACTACAGAAAAACATCACATGTAAAGAATAAAAACATACTCTTACAGAAAATCTCATTGTTTTAAGAAAACACATTATTCCCGAAACCCTTTAGCCATATGTTAATATTTTACCTAACCTATTATCTAAAAGTATATTGCTTACTTCTGCCAAGTTTACGATTCAATTGACTATTTTCATTAACCCTTAAGAAAACCTGCTAACCTTATGAAATCCTACTAACTTTGTGGCCAGCACTTATGTGCACACCTGACGTCAATGATTAGCAAATAGTTCTTTTATGCACTCTTGGCATCAGCATAGAATGTACTTCAGATAGACATGGACTGTAAACAGCCCTTAGACCCTTAGGTCTTAACTCTTTCGTACATCATGGTTTCCGACAATATTCTAATGATTCATGGGTCAAAGGAGAAATCAATTTAAAATTAGAAAACATTTCAAGATGAATAAAAAATTTATGATGAAGCTAAAAAGAAAGATTTATAATTTTAATGGTTTCTATGTTAAAAATACACATAGTTTAAAATCAATGGCCCAAGAGTACCTGAAGAAGCTACAAAGAGCAAAATAAATGTGAAGTAAACAGAAAATAAAATTACATATTAATGAAATATAAAAAAAGCAGTAGAAAAAAAATCAACACAGACAAAAGTTGTCCTTTGAAAAGATGTAAATTAGTAAAATCTACGCTAGATTGATTGAGTAAAATCAAGATAGGACACAAAAATAACAAATACCTAAAATGAAACAGCAGATCATTAAAGTGCCAGTAGACAGTAATAGAGAAGTAAAAAATATTATGAACACCTTTCTACCAATTAATTTGACAATTTAGATGAATCCCTTACTTGAAAATAAAAATTTATAGAATTATTTCAGAGTAAAGGAGATAAAGCAATATAACTACTGAACTGATAATTAATGAACAATTAAATGAACCAGGATCAAATCCTACATGAGGATGGAATTGTGGTAGTTAATGTTCTGTTGCTATGACTAAGTCACTGAGATAATCACCTAAAAGGAGTAGAACTTTATTTTTGGCTCATGGTTTCAGAGGTTGGAGTCCATGGTCAGATGACTGTTGTTTGGGGGACTTTGGCGAGGCAGAACATGATGGCAGGAGCATGGTAGAACAAAATAGCTT
>PVLC010036069.1:0-16029 GCA_004027655.1 Graphiurus murinus
AGTTCTGTCTCTAAACTCTGTTTTTCATGTCTCCATCCTGACACCCTTCTGTTAGCTCAGTGTAATAGATGGAGGCAAACTAACAAAAGGATAAGCACAAGCGTATATGAGAATTTTGCTAATCATATATTCCTTTTGTTTTTTTTTTTTGTACTAGAGATTGAACCAGAGGCACTCTACCTTCGAGCTACACCCTCAGCCCTATTTTTTTATTCTTTATTTTGAAACAAATTCTCACTAAGTTGCAGAGGGCCTCACTAAGTAGCTGAGGCTTGCCACAAACTTGTGATCCTCCTGTCTCAGCCTCCCAAGTACTGGGATTATAGGCATGCGCTATCACGCCCGGGTTATTCTTTCACTCTTCTACATATTTTCTCCATCTTTTTCCTATGCTCATAAGCCAAGCTTAAATAAGCAGATGAAAAAAGTTCTTTTAGTGCACCCACATTGCTGATGTTCTTTATTGCAGTTTCTGCAGACTATATGAGGTGTCAGGGAAAAGGCTGACTTAACAATATCAAAGAAATAATTTTCTAAAAATTTTTTTTTTCACTTTCCACCCTACTATCCCTTTTCTTCCCAGCTTTTGGCCTTTCTCTCAAGGATGGAAATGCTTCTGTTTGGTGTCTGGGTTCTGCTGGCCTTGGTCCCTTGCCCAGGTGAGGATGTTTGGGAAAGTTTCTTTAGCCAGTATGTGGGAGGCCACAGGTGACTCATCAGTGAGGAAGGAGATAGGACGCACCAAATGGGGCAACACTTCAGTATTCCTTCCACTGGACCCTTGGGGGAGATTCCTATTTCTTGGATTACTAGGACACAGAAACCTTAGGTATCTCTGGCTTATAACTGAGATAACCTAAATTAATAGACCATCAGAAAAAGCTCTCCCAGGGAAGTATATGTTCTTTGCATAGCTCCCTGCTACCCCATGACTGTCCTTACCTTTCTCCTCTCAAGAATATTTTTACCTCTCCCTCCCTCCCTTCCTTTCGTGTGGTACTGGGGATTAAACCCAGGGTTGTTCTACCTCCAAGGTACAACCCCAGCTCTTTTTTATTTTTTGTTTTGAAATAGTATCTCACTGGGTTACTAAGGCTGGTCTCAAAACTGTGATCTTCCTGTCTCAGCCTCCCAAGTACTAGGATTACAAATGTGTGCCACCACACCGAGCTTATAATAGAATTTGGTTTTGGTCCTGGGGATTGAACCCAGGACCATTCTATCTCTGAGCTACACCCCCAGCACTTTTTGTTTGTTTTGAAATGGTCTTGCTAGGTTGCTGAGAGTCTCGCTAAGTTCTGAGACTGACCTTGAATCTTTGATTCTCCTGACTTAGCCTCCCAGTACTAGGAGTGCAACACCACACCCAGCATAATAGAATCTTGATAAGACCAAGTCCCATAACTCAGTTTCATGGAATTCTTCAGTGGCAGGAACTCTGGAGCCTTAGCAGATACATTGCTACAAGAGTTGTATATTCCCAGAGAAGACTGGTATTTGGTAGTTGTAAAAGATGATTGACATGAGCTAGCTAAAGTGGACCTGTAAAAAATAAATAATAAAATAAATAAATAAATAAAGTGGACCTGTAGGGAAGTCTTCAGGAGATTGCCCCTCATACCAGGAGTTTAAAAACTATTTGATGTCTCTCTCAGTGCAACTGAAGAGATTTCCTTAACTGACTGTGTTAGCTTTCTTTCACTAGGACAAAATACTTGAGGAAATCAACTGAGGAAGGTTTATTTCACTCATGGTTTCGGTCCATGACCGCTTGGCCACAATGTTTTTGGGCCTATGGTGAGGCAGAACATCCTGGTGGGAGCATATAGTAGAGCAAAGCTGCTTACCATGTAGCAGCTTTGAAACAAAAAGAGAGAGCCAGGTGTAGTGGCTCACACCTGTAATCCCAGTACTTGGAAGGCTGAGACAGGAAGATCACAGGTTCGAGATCAGCCTCAACAACCTAGCTAGACTCTGTTTCAGAATAAAAAATAAGCCGGGCGTGGTGGCACACGCTTGTAATCCCAGCATTCGGGAGGCTGAGACCGGAGGATCCGGGTTCGCGGCCAGCCTCAGCTACCTAGTGAGACACTCCGCAACTTAGTGAGACTCGGTTTCAAAATAAAGACTAAAAAATAGGGCTGGGGGTATAGCTCGGAGGTAGAATGCCCCTGAGTTCAACTCCCAGTACTGCAAAAAAATAAAAAATAAAAAAAAAAAATAAAAGGGCTGGGGGATCTGGGCATGGTGGCACATGCTTGTAATCCCTGTACTTGGGAAGCTGAGACAGGAAGATCACAGGTTTGAGGATGGCCTCAGCAGCTTAGTGAGGCCCTGTGCAACTTAGTGAGACCCTGTTTCAAAATAAAAAATAAAATAGGGCTGGGGATGTAACTTAGAGGTAGGATGCCCCTGGGTTCAATCCCTACTATGTATAAATAAATAAGTAAGTAAGTCTGGTGAGGTAGCTCAGAGGTAGAATGCCCCTGAGTTCAATGCCCAGTAAACACACACACACACACACACACACACACACACACACACTATATATATATATATATAGATATATCTCTATATATAGATATATAGAGATATATCTATATATATATAGAGAGAGAGAGAGAATAGAGAGGAGGAGCTAGGGTCCCAATGTGCCCTTCAAAGGTGTACCCCCAAATTATCTAACTTTTTCCACTATTCCACCACCTCCCAACTATGCCACAAGCTGTCCACCAAGTCTTTAACATATGGACTTTGGAAATATTTATGATTCAAACCATAATACAGACTAAACTGGTAAGCATCCCAAACATCTGTTGCCTTAGCCTCAAAGCAAAATGGAAGTTGGGTGTGGTGGCATATGCCTATAATCCTAGTTTTGGGGAGGTTGAGACAAGAAGATCACAAGTTTGAGGCCAGCCTCAGCAACTTAGCAAGACCCTGTTTCAAAATAAAATTAAAAAGCCAGGCATGGTGGCACACGACTATAATCCCAGTACTTGGGAGGCTGAGATAGAATTACAGGTTTGAAGCTAGCCTCAGCAACTTCATGAGGCTCTCGGCAACTTGGTGAGACCCTGTTTCCAAATAAAAAAATAAAAATGGACTGGGTGTGTAACTCAAAGGTAGGATGTCCCTGGGTTTAATCCCCAGCACTACACACACACACACGCACACACACACACACACACACACACACAAAATAAGTAAGCAAATAAATAACTGACGTGGTGGTACATGCCTGTAATCCCAGGATTTGGGAGGCTGAGACAGGAGAATCACAGGTTTGAAGCTAACCTTAGCAACTTAGTGAGGCTCTCTGCAACTTTATTTTTTTATTTTTATTTATTTATTTATTTTGCTGTACTGGGGATTGAACTCAGGGACATTCTACCTCCAAGCTACACCCCCAGACCTATTTTTTATTCTTTATTTTGAAACAGGGTCTCACTAAGTTGCAAAGTTCTTCACTAGGTAGCTCGAACCCAGATCCTCCGGTCTCAGCCTCCCAAATGCTGGGATTACAAGTGTGCGCCACCATGCCCAGCTTTCTCTGCAACTTTATGAGACAGTTTCAAAATAAATATAAAATAAGGCTGAGGTATAGCTCAGAGGTCAAATGTCCCTTTGTTCAAGCCCCAGTACCATAAAAAATACATAAAAATGATTGGGGGTTTAGCTTAGAGGTAGAATGCCCCTGGGTTCAGTGCCCAGTACTAAAAATCAAAACATAAACAAAAACAAAAGACAAGCAAAATGGAACAGTCTCACTCTGAGAAGAGGTAGAAAGTTCCATGGGAAATGAGTAACCTTGGAGGTCACCTCTAGGCCAGTGGTTCTCACAATTTGGTGTGTAGAAGAGTCCCCAAGAGTCTAGTTTCCGGGTGTGTTTCCAAGTCCCACCACTAGTTTGTTTTTAGCTTGACTTTTTTGGTACTGGGGATCGAACCCAGGGCATTGTGCTTGCAAGGCAAGCGCTTCACCACTGAGCTCCATCCCGGCCCCCACCACCGGTTTGTAATCACTCAGTCTGAGGTGGAGTTGGACCCAGCAGTTTCACAAGCATTTCAAGTGATTCTGATAAAGGCAGTCCTTAATTATAATTTGAGAGAAATGCTGCTTTGAAGTATAGGCAACAAAACTCTTGCTAGCCCCAAAAGAGTCCTAAGGACCTTCCAAGAGTTCTGTAAAGCTTAGGAAGATATTGGATTTCTGGGCATGGTTTTTAGTAAGTCCATAGACTTCATGGTGAAATCAAGATCTTAAGAAGATAGGTAGGAGTAAAGGTGGAATCGGGGCTCTCCATTGATGTCCAGCCCCCTGGACAAGTCCTTTTTAAATTTCCGGGTAGATTTCCTGTTCTCTATCCTAGAACTAGAAAGAATAGGCCCTGTATTTTATGTGGGTCTCATGGTCCTCACCAGTCATATGTGGCATATGTGGTTCATTTCAGGGGTCACGGATGAGCTATTTGAGGTTTCTGTTTGGCCAAATCAGGCCCTAGTGGAGTTTGGACAGTCCCTAACGGTCAACTGTAGCACCACCTGCCCAGACCCAGGACCCAGTGGAATTGAGACCTTTTTAAAGAAAACCCAGGTGGGCAAAGGGCGGCAGTGGAAGGAGTTTCTCCTGGAGGACGTCACAGAGAACTCTGTTCTGCAGTGCTTCTTTTCTTGTGCGGGAATACAAAAGGATACAAGCCTTGACATCACTGTGTATCGTGAGTGGGTCAGGGGGCTGTGGAGGGAAGGAGGAGTGGGGAAACAGTTATGTCTTATTTAGGGAAGAATTAAGGGTTTCTCCTAAGGGAGAGGATTAGGGCCCTTAATAAAGATTTCTGCCATGCAGTAGGGATTCTAGAGCTGGTTACTTCTATTTCCCCTTAGTGGCAGCTGGGTTCTGTTTTATATTATTAGCATACTGTACAAGGCAGCTAGATATCTCTGCTTGAGAATATGTCAAGTACCAGAAGTAGGTGTTAATAATGCTGACTTCTAAATCATCAAAAAAGTATAAAGTTAGTTATTACTTATTTCCTCCAAGTTGTTAGAGTAAATAAGGATTGGAGGAAGGAGGGTCTTTTTGAGCTGGAGTAGAGCAGTCAGTGAAAAAGGAGGCTCCTACTGGGTGTGATGGCGCATGCTTGTAATCCCAGTACTTGGGAGGCTGAGACAGGAGGATCTTGGGTTCGGGGCCAGCCTCAGCTACTTAGTGAGGCCCTCCCCAACTCACTGAGACCCTGTTTCAAAATAAAGAATTAAAAATAGGGCAGGGGGTGTAGCTCAGAGGAAGAATGTCCCTGGGTTCAACCCCGAGTTCTGCAAAAAAAAAAAAGAGGCTCCTGAGCTGTCCTCCTGCAGAACAGGCAGGCTCTGAGTTGTTGGGTGGGCAAGGAGGATCTTTAAGGGCAATTAGCATTGGCGAAGATAGGGCTGTATGAGTAAGTAGGATCTCTGTGTGGAGGAACTTGTTAGCTAGGGTGTAGTTTTTCTGTAATACTAAGGAGCTCCTCAGAAGCTTACGCCTCTGAAGCACCTCTGGTATGAGATAAAACCTCTCCAGAATGGCAGCAACAAAAGCAGAAGACCTCCTTCAACTGTCACATTTCTTGGTCATAGCTCTAGCTGCCTTTGATGTGCTTAAGAAGAGCTAGAAGGCTAACTCATCCATCTAGGGCAGGGGCAACAGGAGAGGGACACTGTTGATCAGATGATTCAAGGATAGCGGTCACCTTCTGGGATTTGCATTCTTACAGGCTTCCTGTCTATGCTGTTTCTTTCTTGAGAGGTAGGTAGCCTTCTCTAATCAAACCTTTCCTTTTTGTCTTAAAAAGAGCCACCAGAGCAAGTGATCTTGGAGCTGCAGCCTGCATGGGTGGCCGTGGATGAAGCCTTTACAGTAAAGTGCCAGGTGCCCAGTGTGGCGCCCCTGGAGAACCTCACCCTTACCCTTCTCCAGGGCAACCAGGAACTGCACAGAAAGAATTTTGTGAGCTTGGCTGTGGCCTCCTTAAGGGCTGAGGTCACCATCAGTGTCAGAGCCCAGAGGGAGAATGACAGGTGCAATTTTTCCTGCCAAGCAGAACTTGATTTGAGTCCACAAGGTGGAGGGCTCCTTCGTGGCAGCTCAGCTGTCAAGGTACTCCGGATCTTTGGTAAGTCAGAGTCCAGGTGTGGAAGGAATCCTGGGGCTCATTTTTCTCATCTTGCCTTGGCCTTTGGGAACAAGTTCCCCCAGGGTAGAGGGTGAGGCTGTGTGAGTAACTGAGCTCTACCTCTCCTTTAACTCACTTTGAGAGAGAAAGACATTTTAGTCCTACTCCTGTCCTACGTTGTGAGGTTCTACACAACACATGATTTATAATAACTTTTCTCCTTTCTTTCCTTTTCCTGCTTTCTTGGCAGAATTCTCCCAGAGCCCCCAGATCTGGGTTTCTTCACTTCTGGAGATTGGAATGGCAGAGACTGCGAGCTGTGAGGTGGCTAGGGTGTTTCCAGCCAAAGAAGTTATGTTTAATATGTTCCTGGGAGATCAGGAGCTGAGCCCCTTCCTCTCCTGGAAAGGGGACACAGCATGGGCCAATGCCACTGTTCGGGCCATGGAGACTGGTGATCAGGAGCTGTCATGCCTCGTGTCTCTGGGTCCAGTGGAACAGAAAACGAGGAAGCTAGTGCATGTCTACAGTAAGTGACCCACCTTTTCCCCTCCCCATATGGGTTCTCTGTTATTGAAAACTTAACATGGTAATGAGAAGGTGATTTTACTATAGGTGCCCCTGCTAACCTTTGCCAGGTACGTTCTCTTAGTCTTCATCTTTCTCTAATAAATGCAGTCAAATCGGGGATGTGCAATTATGACAGTGATTCTGTCTATCCAGCATCCACCCTCATTTTCCTAAGGTTGTCACATCTATAGAGGGATTGTGGATGCTTGAACTTCATTCTAAAATAATTACTAGAGCTGAGGAGGAATCTGTAAGATGAAAAGACATCTTATTAATAAGTCTTCGCAGCAGAGGCATATAGCCGAATGTGCACACACTGCATTCATTGTAAGAGAAGCTCTCAAACTCCCAAACTATTTTGCTGTTTCTTTTTCAACCTTTTCAGAAGCATAATGGTATCCAAAGTCTTCCCAATGTTGTCTGCCTATCCCAGGGAGGAATAGTACAGAATATAGTACAGAATTGGCTGCCAGTTTTGAAAAATGTTTGGTTTTCGTTTTTCTTTCTTTCTTTTTTTGTGTGTGTGGTTCTGGAGATTGAACTTGGCTGCTTTACCATTGAGCTACACTCACAGCTTTTTATTTTTTTTTTTTATTTTGAGACCATGTCTTGCCCAGTTGCCAAGGCTGGCCTTGAACTTGTGATATGCATGCCTCAGTCTCCTGAGTACTTTTTTCCTTTCTTTATAGGTTTCCCACCACCAGTCCTAGAAATAGAAGAATTATACCCACTGGCAGGGACAGACATTAATGTGACCTGTTCAGGGCATGTATTAACATCGCCGAGCCCTACCCTTCAGCTTCAGGGAGCTCCAGACATCCCTGCCCCTGGAGAGCCTGCATGGTTTCTACTTACCGTCAGGGAGGAAGATGATGGCCGAAATGTCTCGTGTGAGGCCTCTTTGGAGGTGCGGGGTCAGCGGCTGGTTAAAACCACTATGATCCAGCTCCATGTCTTCTGTGAGTAGAGGTCTGGTCCTCCTTAAAACAAGGGTCATTAATTTCCCATTTCCAGAGATCTTCTTGGCCAGTAGCTTCATTAGTATAGCTACCACATTTTCCTCATTAAAAAATCAAAGAAGAGAGCCGGGCGTGGTGGCACATGCTTGTAATCCGGGTTCGCAGCCAGCCTCAACTACTTAGTGAGGCTCTCTGCAACTTAGTGAGACCCTGTTTCAAAATAAAGAATAATAAAAAAAAATAGGACTGGTGGTATAGCTCGGAGGTAGAATGCCCCTGGGTTCCATCCCCAGTGCCACATACACACACACACATACACACACACACACACACACACACACAAACAAAAAAACAAAGAAGAAAATGAAATGAATGCTTCCAAGCTTACTGTGCCCCCAGGAAAGTGAGTAGATGAGGGGAAATTGGGACCAGGAAGAAAAGTGGTTAAAGTGATCAAACAGCACTAGTTGAGGGCCACTGGCTAAGGAGAACATAAGAAGGGATAGTTGAAGCTAATGGAGGGAAATTTCAAAAATTCCACGTCACAATTTGTATTTTGAAAAGTGGGAAAATCCTCATTTCTGAATTTACCCGTACTCCTTTCCCACTAAGAACCAGGGCCCTATTGTTATAGCTGTGTTGCCATTTAGTCTTGAGCCCATAAAAGTATGCTGGGCTATAAGGCAGACTCCTTGCCCCTAGGGAAGGGAGGAAAGAGGAGTTGGCTAATGCAGGGAATTGATAATCTGTCCCTTGGGTTAGGTGGGGGAACAGCATTTGGTTTGTGTAGGGAGAGAGGGCTGAGCATGAAGGTGAGGAAGAACAGAGCACACTGACCTGGTCTTCTTGGGGAATTCTTTTGCAGACAAGCCACGCTTAGAGGAATCTGGTTGTCCTGGCAACCAGACATGGGTAGAAGGGATGGAGCAAATGCTTGACTGTGTCCCAGAAGGAAACCCGGCTCCATCTTTGGTGTGTACCTGGAATGGGATAATTTTTGACCTCCAAGTACCACAGAAGGCAACTCAGAACCACACTGGCACCTACTGCTGCACAGCCACTAACCAGCTGGGCTCTGTCAGCAAAGACATTGATGTCCTTGTTCAAGGTGACTGCTGCTGCCCTGCTGTCAGGTTCAGATGGAAATCCCCTAGGGGCTTGGGAGTCTTATCCAGGCATGGAAAGAGGAGAGATTTTGCTGGGCAGGGGAGGATGAGCCTGAGAAGTGGGCTTGGTGGGCTGGGGTGGGATGATTCTCTTGTTCTCAAACTCTTCCCCAATTCTCTGTTTTGTGCTTGGACTAGGACTGGATGAAGGATTCGGCTCTACCATCTTCATCATCATCATTGTCGTCCTTGGAGTGGGTGTAATTGTCATAGCACTGTATTTGAACTATCGACCCTGTAAAATGAAGAGGAGGAAATTTCACTATAGGCAGAAAGAGCAGAACAAAGAAGAGGAAAATCAGTTTGCTATTCAACAAGCAGAAAAGTGCAACTCACATAGTTGTTGACTAGAAACAGATATTTGGTTGAATGAGATGACTACTATTGGGGTTTCCCAGTAATAGTCCCAGGGAGGAAAGAGTAGACAGAGGAGAAGGGAAGAAACAGTGTGCGGTTGTATTATCCTTAGTGTTCTGCTGTTCCATAAAACACACTGTTTCAGGCCCGCATGCCCGTGTCCAGCCCATCCACAATCAGTTTACTTCAGTAGGAATTCCAGTCTCGATGTTCAATTAGTGAGAGGGCCTCTTGCTCCTTGCTGTGTGCTTCATTAGCCACTCTTAGATTAAAAAAAAGAGACCCTGCCCTGCCTCTTCTTCCTGCCCTATTCTCACAAACATCAGACTAAAGAGTTTATCAGAAATATCTTTTGTTTTTTATGGTTTCCTGATGACTAACTGGAGATTAATTTCTTAGCCTGGGGACAGGACATCTCCACATTCCCTTGCTCTCCCAACCTGGGGTTCTGGAAGCCAGCTCCCAGAGCTGAGCTTGATGACACCATGAAGGGTCAATGGCAGGTTAAGCTTCAACTCAGTAACCATCTGATGTGAAACTTGGGAGTAGAAAAATAATAAGAAATTTCATGTTGGGTCATATAAGCAGTTTACTAGCCCAGTGTTTTGCCTCTAAAGTGGAAGGTACAGTTTTCCCATAAAATCGGCTCATGGGATAAAGGCACCAAACATCTCTGAATTCCTTTTTTTAATTTTTGGTACTAGAGGTTGAACCCAGAGGCATTCTACCTCTGAGCTATACCCCCAGTTCCCAGTCCTATTTTATTTTTTATTTTGAAACAGGGTCTCGCTAAGTTGCTGAGGGACCTTGCTAAATTGCTGAGTAAATTCCTTTTCATAAACCATTACAGAGTAATCTGTAAGTTCACATTAGACCTATGTATTTACCTATATGGACTCTTAAGTTTAGTTCCAATGTTTACTCTTCCTTTCCATACGTAAGTACCTATTTTCATTTGCCTGAAACTATTCTCTTTAAACTTCAAGAGAGGTCCTCTTGGTCTGGGGTTGTAACTCGGTAGTAGGCATGTGCTTAGCATGCACAGGGTCCTGAGTTCAGTTCCCAGAACCAAACAAAACAATCCTCTTGTGACAATGTCCACTGTATGATTTTATGATTTGGCCTCCTCTGTTCTTTGGAAAGAGTATATTCACTCTTCGAGAAAGAATGAGGAATCATAAAGCCAGATATTTTCTCCCAAATAAGCCATAAAATGTTCACTGAAATGTTGGCTGTGGTAAAAATAAAAACAATTTTCTATCTGAGCATATTTCTCTTTTGTATCATTACTGAGAACTTTTATTAAGCTGAATGGTTGCATTTTAGAACTTCAAGTATCATTTCTAAGGACAGAATACCAAATTTTTGGTAATATAAACCAGTCCAGGGCTGATGGTGCATTGGCTCTGGGCAACAGCCTTTTGGATTTCCCCTCCATACTAAATTCAGACTTGAAGATAGAGGTCCACAGTCTTTAACATTGCTAGAAAGAGTGCAGCATCAGACACCAATGGGGGCACTTTTTCCTATTCTTCCCAAACCTCCCTGAGTCTGGGGTTAGGGGTTTGGTACAAAAATAACCCTTTGGTTTTTACAAAGCAACCGAGATATAATCATGACCAAAAACATTGTCTCTGTTTGTAGTCTTTTAGGGAATGTTAGCTTTCCATTACAAATACCCGAGATAAATCAACTTATATGGAACAAGTTTTATTTTGGTTTATAGTTTCAGAGGTTTTGAGATAGGAAAGGTAGCTGTCTTTTGGGGTTAACAGACATACCAGAAAAGTAGGAGTTAAAAAGCCAGCCAGCCAGGCACAAAGGCACACCTATAATCCCAATACTTGGCTGAGACAGGAAGATCACAGGTTCACGGCCAGCCTCAGCAACCTCATGAGACCCTCTGCAGCTTAGTGAGACCCTATTTCAAAATAAAATAGGGCTGTGAATGTAGCTTAGAGGTAGAATGCCCCTGGGTTCAATACCCAGCACCAAAAAAAGAAAAAGAAAAAGTGGACCAGGCTGGGCTCAGTGGCACATACCAATAACCCTGGTACTTGGGAGGCTGAGACAGGAGGATCACAGGTTTGAGGCCAGCCTCAGCAACTTAGGCCCTGTTTCAAGATAAAAAAAATAGGGCTGGTGGTATAGCTCAGAGCTAGGATGTCCCTGGGTTAAATCCCCAGTATCACACACACAAACATACAAAGTGGACAGGTTTTCAAAGCTATGAAATTAAGATAACAGCAGGAGGCGAAAGGATGGGAAGTAAGGTCAGCCTTCTGAGACTGGTCAGCAGAAATGCCAAGAAGCTAGAGCCAGACAAGACAAGGTCACTAAAATTGAACCCACTGAGCCAGGACAATGGTTTGCCCTATTCTCAATTTAGGAGCTGGATGTGGTGATACACACTTGTAATCCCAGTACTTGGAAGGCTGAGACAGTAGGATTGCAGGTTCACCGCCAGCCTCAGCAGCTTAGACTCTCAGCAACTTATTGAGACCCTATTTCAATACAAAAAATAAAATAGGGCTGAGAATGTGGCACAGGGGTAGAATGTTTCTGGGTTTGATCCCCAGTACCACACACATACAATTTTTAAAAATTAGGGAATTTCCCAGATGATAAGGATCAAATTCCAGGTGATGAGAGGCAAATGTGTACGTAGAGTCACTAAAGTAACCTACTTTTATTAACATAGTAAAACCTGCACCCCAAGGTAGATAGTTAAGATGGTGCTGAGACATGTATCACGTGAAGAGCACAGGTGGAATTGAATCCCCACATCTGTGTAATGGCATCAAGAGACTGGGTCCCTGCCTGCCCAGTGAGTCCCTGTTTCCAAACAAGATATAAAATTGGGCTGGGGGTGTAACTTGGAGATAGAATTCCTCTGGGTTCAATCCTCAGTACCAAAATAATAATAATAATAATCACCACCATCATCATCTCCTCCCATTAGCACCATAGGGTGGGAACCAAGGCCCTCTGATGGTAGTAGTGGTGGTGGCACTTATTCAAACCATAGCAGGTAAGCTAGGGCAAATGACTAGAAAATTGCATTTGTCCATGATTCTGTGATCAAAAAGCACAAGGTAAGAGAAATCCTGCCAGACATAGTGGCACATGCTTGTAATCCTAGTTTTTGGGAGGCCGAGACAGGAGGATCTCAGGTCCGTGGCCAGCCTCAGCTACTTAGGCATTCCGCAACTTAGTGAGACCCTGTTTCAAAATAAAGAATAGGGCTGGGAGTGTAGCTCAGAGGAAAAATGCCTCTGGGTTCAACCCCCAGACCCCTCTCCCCAAAAATTTTTTTGAGAAAGCCTAACTCAGGATCGAGGGAGACTTCCTGGAGGGAGGCAAATATTTTGTTTACAGAATAGCATCCCCTCAAATGACCTTTGCATCTCAATTTTTTCACTAAATATGGTAGCTCCTACTCTCTCATCATGTGGGTCTAATGTAAATTATTCATCTTCTCAAATTGAAAGCTTGGGGAAATAAATTAGGAAGCAAGTTTTAAAAAGCAGAGTATAGCTGGGTGCAGTGGCCCAGGCCTGTAATCCCAGTAGTTGGGAGGCTGAAACCGGAGGATTGTAGGTTCAAGGTGAGCCTTGACAACTTAGCAAGGCCCTTAGCAACTTAGACCCTGTTTCAAAATAAGAAATAAAAAAGGCTGGAGGTGTAGCTTGGAGGTAGAACACCCCTGTGTTCAATCCCTAGTGCCACAAAAAAAAAAAAAAAAAAAAAAAGCAAAGTATAGTCAGATAATACCTGGGAGGCTGCCGGGCGTGGTGGTGCACGCTTGTAATCCTGTTATGGGGTGCCGCACTCCCCAACTCGTGGGTCCTTGGCTTTCGTGATAAAAGGAATTTTAACACGAGCCAGTCAGGAACAGCAGGCAGGTCTTTATTTTTAGGAACTCGGGGAGAAACGGGAAAAGGGAACGGAAAAGGGAAGGGGAATGGGAAAGGGGAATCCCAGGTCACCCGGACAGGTCGAAGGGCAGGTCACAAGAGAGCGAACAAGGGAAGGTGCAGAAAATATATATGAGAGGGCGGGGTCCTTCCCTCCTCAGCCCCCCCTTTCTCAGGTTTCAGGTGGGCGATAGGTGGGCTCCTCAGGTGGGGGCAGATCACAGAAAAGTTGGATCCTCCTCTTCTCAGGTTCCAGGATGGATGCAAGCTTCAGGTGGGGCAGGGCTTTTCCGGAGATTATGGTGTGGAAACAAAGAAAAACTTCCAAGGGGTGGAGTTGGCTTAAAACTCTCCAGATTTTCAAAACTATCCTCCCAGCGTCTCCTTCCTAAAAAAAAATGTTTTTTATACTTCCTATACTACCTTATCAATCCCAGCATTCGGAAGGCTGAGACCAGAGGATACGGGTTCGCGGCCAGCCTCAGCTACCTAGTGAGGCACTCCGCAACGTAGTGAGACTCGGTTTCAAAATAAAGAATAAAAAATAGGTCTGGGGGTATAGCTCGGAGGTAGAATGCCCCTGGGTTCAATCCCCAATACCACAAAATAAATAAATAAATAAATAAATAAATAAATAAATAAATAAATAAATAAATAAATAAATAAAATAAAAATACTTGGGAGGCTGAGACAGAAGGATTGCAGGTTTGAGGCTAGGCTCAGCAACTTAGCAAGACCCTCAACAACTTAGTGAGACTTTGTTTCAAAGTAAAAACTAAAATATAGCTGGGGGTGTAGCTCAGAGGTAGAATACCCCAGGGTTAAATCCCCAGTACAAAAAAACAAACAAACAAAAAACAAAAAAAAAATGAGAGAGCAGAATATATTGCAGCTTTGTCCAGGGATCTCCAGTCGTTTCAGTGTCAGGATCAGGTGCATTAGGTCTGTAATTGTTGCACATCTGCAAAGGTCACCTCATGGCCCCAGAGCCCTGATTTCTTCCTTTCTTCAGGAAGAGCCTGCCTGTCTTTTCTCCTCACTGCCACAGGGTGTCAGTGCTGACAGACGGTCCTACACGTCTATGGCTTTCTGTGGTCGGTCCCACTAACCTCGGAGGTTCTGCAGATCCAGGTCTTCAGCAGGGTCTTTGAGGGAGAATGATCGGCTTCCTCAGAGCTCTGTCCAGCTGGGGGAGGCTCCTTGCTTGGGTTTACAGGGTTCTTATTATTATACTTTGGATTTACCATCCGGCAAGACTCTTCAAATTTGGTGTAGGAGCCGGGTGTGGTGGCGCAGGTTTGTAATCCCAGCATTCGGGAGGCTGAGACCGGAGGATCCGGGTTCGCGGCCAGCCTCAGCTGCCTAGTGAGGCACTCCACAACTTAGCGAGATCCGGTTTCAAAATAAAGTATAAAAAATAGGGCTGGGGATGTAGCTCGGAGGTAGAATACCCCTGAGTTCAATCGCCAGTACCGCAAAAACAAAACAAAACAAAACAAAAATTTGGTGTAGGATGTTCCCTTGTAGACTTGGACCCTCTGTTCCCTTTGCTTTCAGGGGTCCATATAACCAGGGGGCAGGTAGCCCCTTCTTGCCAATTCTTCTTCTTCTTCCTCCTCCTTCTCCTTCTCTTCTTCTTTGGTGGTACTGAGGATTGAGCTAGGGGCCAACTCCAAGCTATACCCCCAGCCCTATTTTATTTTTCTTTTGAAACAAGGTCTCACTAGGTTGATGAGAGTCTCACTACTTGCTGATCCTCCCGTCTCATCTTCCTAAGTCCTGGGATTACAAGCATGCACCAGCCAATTCTTAAAGCATGAAAAGTCTCGTTACATCTCTGTTCTGTATAATAGAGCAGCTAAGGGTGGCTGCCTTCTCTGTCTCCAGGAGGATACAGCCTTGAGAGGTTTTGGTCATCTTCTTTGAATAAAGCAACCCACTCACACATAACCAGCAGCTACCCTCATTGTCTCCAGGGGAAGAATGATCCTTAATACTCCAAAAGTTTATCTTTATTTATTTATTTACTTTTTGCAGTACTGGGGATTGAACCCAGGGGCATTCTACCTCTGAGCTACACCTCCAGCCCTATTTTTTATTCTTTATTTTGAAACAGGGTCTCACTAAGTTGTGGAGGGCTTCACTAAATAGCTGAGGCTGGCTGCAAACCAGGGTCATCAAAAGTCACATATGTCATACACACCTTTCTCTTTTCTTTTGGTACTGGGGATTGAATCCAGGGGCGTTCTACCTCTGGGTTACATCCCCAGCCCTATTTTATTTTTTAATTTGAAACAAGTTCTCGCTAAGTTGCTGAGTGTCTCATTAAATTGCTGAGACTGGCCTTCAACCTGTGATCCTCCTGTTTCTGCCGCCCAAGTACTGGGATTACAGCTTGTGCCACCAAACCCAGCTGTTTCTTTTCTATTATGTTTTCTTCCTACTTTTCTAGTCTTTTCTTCCTTCCTCTACTTTCCCCTCTTTTTGATTTCCCAAGATTTAGGAGTAGTAGTTAATATCCAATCTTTTTTTCTTTTTTTTTTTTTGCAGTACTGGGGATTGAACTCAGGGGCATTCTACCTCCGAGCTATACCCCCAGCCCTATTTTTTTTTTTTTTTTTGCGGTACTGGGGATTGAACTCAGGGGCTTTCTACCTCCGAGCTACACCCCCAGCCCTATTTTTTTTATATATATATATTTTTTTTAATTTATTTTTTTAAAATTTTTTAGCATGGAATTTTATACATTTCTTGGGTACAACAGGGTTAATTACACATTTTTGTTGGGTACAAACTAGTACAGGTAAAGACATCCATGCACATATTTCTCATTAACCCTTCCCCAATTCCCACCCACCCTCCCCCTATCTCCTGGTCAGTTTAGTGATTGACTTTGATGTGATCTT
>PVLC010036070.1:0-15938 GCA_004027655.1 Graphiurus murinus
TTGTTATCCTAGATATGTTAAGTTCAATGGTCTCTAAAGCAAAGCTATTTTAAGTTCTTTTGACTTGAATTAGAAATAAAAAATTAAGTCATCTTTCTGTTTAGGTCTTTTATCAGTTAGTAGTTATAATGAACAGCGAGGAAGGTTTATACTGAAGAAGACAACTAAGATACTGTTTTCCTGTTCACATATAAAATACTTTTTGAATTTTAAACCTAACAAAAATAAAGTTGCTGTGATTCATTTGATGAGATAAAATCTTTCCAGAAATAGGTCAAATAGTCTGTTTCAATTTGGGGAAGTTAAGAGTGGGAAGACCATGTTCCTCAAAGCAAGGCACAAACATTTTCATATTTTTATTTTTTTAATTTTTTTGCGGTACTGAGGATTGAACGCAGGGGCATTCTACCTCCGAGCTATACCCCCAGCCCTATTTTTTATTCTTTATTTTGAAACATGGTCTCACTAAATTGCGGAATGCCTCATAGGTAGCTGAGGCTGGCCCCAAACCTGGATCCTCCGGTCTCAGCCTCCCAAATGCTGGGATTACAAGCGTGTGCCACCATGCCCGGCCATTTTCATATTTTTAAATCAACAGTATAAACTGGATGAGTAATCGGACTCTGATGGACACTCCTCAGACTTTGGACAAAAAAATGGCTACACCTGTTAGAATGTTTGGGTGTCTGAAGGATCTCATGTGAGAACAAGGTTGAAAGTTACCTGTCAGTAATAACTATCTCTTTCATTAAAATTCAAATTCTGACTGCCTCTAGGGGAATTAGATACTTTATATCCAAAGCAAACCACCCAAGTAATTTAGCCTGTTAGAAGAAACAGCAACATGACAGCCTAACAGTTTTAAGAGGCAAAACAATAAAATACTATCACTCCAAAACTAATCTTGGCTGACCATGAATTAAGATGTAGGTAAAAGGAATAGAAAATCTCTCATTTCCCATCTTATGAAAAGGTGACAATTTCAATCTCAACCTGTTAAAACTGCTTTCACTCATCTGGCAATGAGACAAAACCAGAAAGCTCTTGAGAGTTCATTTAAGTTTTTATTACACACCAGACATAAACTAGCCAGAGAATGGGATGAAGATCTCTATATTCTTTAGAATCACAGGAGCAATATTCCCATCTTCTCCTTTTTCTGATACTGAAGTGACTTTCAGATAATTTGGGATTAGTTTGGGGTAAAGTAAAAGAAACCAACCACTACAAGGGAGTTATAAACAATTATAAAGCTAATTTCAGCAGCTATTAGTAAATTTGCTGAATAAAATGAACAAGGCTATATAGTACTTACAGTGCTGATATTAGTCAGCTATACATTTTGAATATTTATTGATACTGGATGATACCAAGGAAAGTGAACTGTGGTCCCTAAGAATCTTCCATTCTTGCTTGAGTGTGCTAGGATTCAGTAAGTTTTCAAAGGCTTTGAGAAAAGCACAAATCCTTGCTTAGTGGAGATATTTTCTGTGCTTCTCTATAGTGCAGTCATCTCTTCTTATGGAGGTGTGTGCTTTAACAATTTGGGCTTCTTTGGGCATGGAATATAAGCTCTTGAGTTTCTGAATATACTGACATGACTGGCTAGTTGCTATACCTTACATTCTATTGTTACGAGTTTCTTGGAGAAAACATTGTTGTATTCCCTGTGAAAACTAAGATGGGTATGGATATATTTACTCTTGTTTACACATACTAAGGGAGAACTTCATTTTCTTCCTGAAGGACTTTTGTGTTAGGCAGGAAGGAAAACATTCCTGATTTCAATTTGAGGTAGGCAATAGACAGGAACAAAAAAAAAAACAAAAACAAAAACAAAACAACCCTTTAGGATCTAACCTCATCTCCTTTTTGGCTTATACCTTCATATTCCACAAGTTGCACAACAAGATAGGTACTTATATTCCTTAACATACCACTGTATTTTTGTACAATGCTGTCAAATTTAGGTTATCCACTGTTCTTCTGGAAGGAAGTTCACATTCTGACTGAAATGTCTTCCTTCTTTGTTTTCTTCTAGGATCCTGGGATTACCTCAATAGCTGCTATCACCTTGTATTTTGCATACATAATTTTTTTTCTCTAACTTACTACTTTCTGGCTACAGGGAATAAACTTAGAACTTGTCTTTTCTATTTTCAGTAATAATATACCATATGCATGCTATGGTTCTTGAAAAAAATATAAATATTTTATTTACAAGTGTTAAGTCTTTTTCACAAAAGGAGTCAGAGATCTGTTCATTTTTGACTTAGTAAACTTGGAAAAGTTAATCTATTAAAAACTCTATTTTGTCCTAAGTCAACCATCTCATTACTAAGATGAAGAAGTCTATTACCAATTACATATTGCTATTTTACCCAGCATGAAAAGTTATTTTGAGTCTGAATATATGTATTCAGGGTAGTGCTTAGCACAGAAGAATAAGCATTAACAAGATATTGTTGGTCTTGAATCTTAACTTTTTTAAGCCACAAGGAGAATTCTAGACTATGTGGCCTTTTGATTCACCATCTTTTTTTTTTTTTTTTGGCGGTGCTGGGGATTGAACTCAGGGGCATTCTACCTCTGAGCTACACCCTCAGCCCTATTATTTTTTTATTCTTTATTTTGAAACCGAGTCTCACTAAGTTGCGGAGTGCCTCACTAGGTAGCTGAGGCTGGCCGCAAACCCAGATCCTCCGGTCTCAGCCTCCGGTCTCAGCCTCCCGAATGCTGGGATTACAAGCATGCGCCACCACGCCCGCCCGGCTTGATTCACCATCTTTTAAGACTGCCTTGAAACAAGACACGCCTCTGCCACTAACACAGCTGAAGCCAATCAGGGACTAGTTCTTAGCACAAAACAAATTCTAACAGAGATGGAATCAAAAGATTCTAGAGTCAGAAAGGAGGCTGGGGAAAGCGTCTTAACCTAGCAAGCTGTGGACTTCAGCATCTGTCCTCCTTTCAAGTTCTGTGGCAAGTCTATGTGACAGAGGCAGAACATTTGATGCCTAAGTCGAACTTTAATCTTCTTTGACAGCCCACTCCTTCCAACACACCACAAAACAAATATCTGAGTATTCTGTGGGCTTAAAACTACCTACACTGCCCTTTGGGTTAGAGAACAGAAATCAGTGCAAACTCTTTGAAAAAAATACATTAAAGAAAATGCTAATTGCTTTTCTTCATAGGCTCTGGTGTCTTTCCCCCACTTCCCAAAGAGCTTGTGTTTTAAAAGGTCAGAATGGCTTGGGTTAGAAATAAGCTGCCGCCCACAGTGTTCAACATCCATACAGTAAAAAGTTTTGTATGTTAACACAAATTTTTTAAGGAAATTATTTCTTCCTCTACTTTACGCCTACCTTCTCCGAAATGCCAAATGTCTTAGAACTGATTCTCTAGACTATTTGTCTTTTTTTCATATTAGATTTGTGTTAGCACATATAAAATTGTTGGCAAAACTTTTGGAAAGTCCAGTTGGCAGCAGAGCTGGACAACAGATGGTCACCCAGAAATCAGACCCAGAAAGGTGACTTACTCTGCATGGATATGCTGACAAGACAGTCTTATTTTGGGGACAGTCTGAAAATCCTTGACCTAATGCAAAACCAAGAGGCAATTCAAGGTAGATAGGAATGATTATCATAACCTGATTTCCTGTCCAAAGCAAAAATACCATTTTTAACCAATTGTAGGTATGTCAAAAACTATAAAATCAATATACTAATAGCCTATAACAGTTCTTGCAAAAACAAAAACAAAAACAAAACAGCTTTTGTTAAAAAAGGCAACACAGAATAAGCTTTACTAGATGTTTCCTAGAATGCATTCCAAGCAATTCCAAGTTGCCTTTAAAAATTGGTAGTTTCCAATTGTATGCTTTGTTTCTGTACTAATAGCTACTAATAGATTAAACATAATTTCTAAGTAATTTTCTTTAAAAAGAGGGCTTTTTTTAACCTTTATATGGACTTTTAATAGCTAAGAAAAATAATAGTAAATACTATCTGTAATGAGTAATTTTTAGCTAAGATTTAAATTGCTCTTAGCTTTGAAACAGTAACTGAATTTCAGTTGAAACATAAGAAATGTAAACTATAAAGCCCATAAAGCTGCCCTCTTGTTAGACATATAAGTCTCATTCCCAATATTTCTCTTACCTATACTCTAAATTGCTGAAAGCCTTCCTTCATTATCAAAGCTCAAAGACACTTAGGTCATAGTAATGTAGATAAGTAGGTCTGAGATTTGTTCATAGCCTACAAAGTTACACGAGATTCCAGTTCAGGATGACAGAGAAAACATAAACAAGATTTAAAATGCTGTATTAAAAATAAAACAAAAATTCAGTTTGCTTGGGGCAATTAAAATAAATGTTTCATTCATTTTGAGGACTTGACACAAAAAAGAATGAAAAACACATACAGAATTATCATTCTATAATTGTCTTATTTTGCTCTTTTCATTTTAACAATGCTGTCTTTTTCAGAGTGACAGCTAACTGGTCAAATGCATGCTCAAGACATGTATCCATCCTTGATAGAGGCGTCAGTGGCTACTAAGCCAGCTGGCTAGTCTAAATCCTCTTATGTTAAACACAAACATTTCCCAGTACTACTTTTAAGCCACATCTCATTTATGTTACTCCTTAAGAACTGGACAGACTTCTTTTAAATATTTTAGCAGTAAACTACAAAATTTGCTAAGAGTAGAGGTACTCTGGTTAATGATCAAACTGGTGTGGCCAGAGAAGCAAGCATTATTAAATATGAATGCATCTTAGTATCACAAAATCTTTTTTTCTCAATTAAAAAAGCTAGTCCAAAAAAGGTCTCATTCTATAAACATTTATCATTTCCAAATTACAGTGAAAGGAACTTTAGTAATTTACCAATTTTGTTTTCTACTATGTGCCTTGGTATCAGACACAACAGAATGACATTTGCAGAATGTAAAATTGCAGTGACAGTACTGAAGTTGATTGTTACAGACTGTCTCTTTGCATATTAAATGGTTACATCTTAATTATTTGTACAGAACATTGGTCCAGTAACATAAAAATAGAAAATACCATCTGGAAATTTATCTCATTCAGTGTTCAGAGATAAAAGGGTTAACCACTGTTTCCATTATTTTCAGCAGGTAAGTCCTTTTCAGACTGAAATCTGATGGCAATTAAATTCTGGAACATTTCCAAGCTACTGTGTGAAGAGGATACTGAAGGCCATCACTATACAGCATACTGCAACATAAGGACTTTTTCGTTCACCTGTTGAAAAAGAGATATTCATTTTGATTAAATGAGTGACTAACAAAGATATAAACTTAATACTATGGGAAGGGAATATATATGAATAAAGATAAAGTTCTTGCATATGAAGGCCCACATTGTTTGTATGTGGGGAAGACAAGGAACTATATAAAAGCTAAAAATATGATCAATACAGAATGAACTAAACTATACTGATTTACTTCTTATACTGCTTTCTTTTCATGTATTTAGATAATCCTGAAGGTGCCATTCCTGTGCCACTGTGTTAAGCCCAGATGTTAAAAAATACCATGCTGAATATATAAAATAGAGATCTAGTAGAAATGATCTCTAGCAACTCAACATGAGCAAGAATAAAGTTTATTTTCTTCCTGTAAAAAGGAAATTTCTACCTACACAAAGAAATCCAAAATAAAATATTTAGTCTTCTGCATTTTAACAATGGACATAAAAATACAATGTTTAATACAAATGTAGAGAACGTATTTCTGAGGCAGAAATTATCTAAGTTAAATATTCCTTGTCTGAAATGCTTGGGATGAGAGTATTTCAGATTTCAAAGTTTTTCTAAGTTTAGAACATTTGTATATACTTTATTGGTTGAGCATCCGTGGTCTGAAAATCTGAAATGCTCTGAAATCTGAAACTCTCTAAGCATGTGTCTGAATTCAAAAATTTGTATTTCTGAACATTGAAGATATTCAGAGTAGGGATACTCAACTTTAGTGTGATTATTCTGGGTTAAAAATGCAGAACTTAAACAACTACTGATGTATGAGCCAGTTTCACATTTGTGTAAGCAGTGCTTATATTTGGAGACTTAATGTGAAGTTGAAGTAAACTTGTGACATTTTCTTATGAACAGATAGAGATCTTTTGACAATAAGTAAATTCAAACTCATATCAACCTTTTCTGTTTCTTTAGTAAATGCATGTATGCATTTAACTCAAAGGTAGTCCATTAAATGTCTAGGACTATAAAAACACTTACAGGAAAACATAAATTATTTGCTTTTTGTGTACGTGTGTAATCTTTTCTATGACTATTATCTTTAAGCAGATATAAAGATATAATGATACACAGCTTGAGTTCAGTTGGGAACATCTGAAAATGAAAATGGCCTTGAGAATATTATTTAAAATTAGTACACCAGATATATCCCAAATATATTCGTAGATATAATTTCTTCTTTCCTTTTAAAGGAAAATTTAGAAAGTGAGAAAAAGTGTTAATAACACCATCAGGAATTTTTTTTTTAAACCTAAAAAAGATATTTAGGTCATAATTTTAACCAATGCTAATTCTTTTGAGGTGGAAAACCCAAGTCATCATACAAAACAAATACCTCACTCATATAAATTTCAGATAGATTTCAAAAACAAACATGTCATTTGCTAGATATTCTCATTGTTTAGGACAGTCTTATAAACACTTAAAGGAAGCAATTAATACTGTCCTAAGTTTTCCATCTGCTAAAAATTAATTTTTGAGGAAGTTCTTCTCTTCCTCATCCTCCAACTTAAAATGCTATAATTTACACATGGATTTCATTTTCCTGTTTTTAATTTTTCTTAAAAGAGATTGCCATGTGGTAAAGCTAAACATCTTTGGATGAACTTGAGTAAGAATGTTACTTCTTGTCTGGTCTTAGGTCTGTGTAAATGAATGCAAAACAGTTGCTGTAATGTGATGTGTAACATGATAAGATGATATGGCTAGGTCTTTTCTCATTAAAAGGGAATCCTTCCTTTGTGGATATACTGTGTGTCAAGAAAAGACAACATGTGCTTAAGAAAGCAACATATCAGCATCCACATGTTTAAAACCACATTGCTAAAATAAAATGCTAATGCTTTCACATATTGGTGAGAATGAATACTTTTAAACCAAATCATGCAACCTGTGGCATTCATACAGTCAAGAGAGGAAAATGGTAACATTTATAATTAGGCATAAATATAGATTATATTAGAGGAGATCATTAAAAAGCTATAAACTAGACATCTTAACCAGGGGCATTCTACTTCTGACCTAGACCCCCTCCCCCCACCCTATTTTATTTTGAAACAGGGTTTTGCAGCCAGGTGTTGTGGCACATGCCTGTAGTCCCAGTATTTGGGAGGCTGAGACAGGATTTCAGGTTTACAGTCAATCCCAGCAATTTAGCAAAGCCCTTAGCAAGTTAGCAAGACCCTGTTTCAAAATAAAAAAGGGCTGGGGGTGTAGCTCAAGAGAGGCAGAATGCCTCTAGGTTCAAGCTCCAGTACCACAAAAAAACAAGGTCTTACTAAGTTGCTAAAACTGGCCTTGAACCTGTGATCTACTAACTTAACCCCCCCAAGTACTGTGACTACAGGCATGTATCACCATGCCTGGCTTCTAAACTAGGAGTCTTAAACTTTTACCTGTTATTCTCAAGTAATAATTGTGAAGTAAAGGACTACTTGGATTGGTTACTGAGTGGAGCTGTTTACTCTCTACAATATTATCTTATTTCTTTGTCAGGGAATAGTGCTTCTGAAATAAAGTTTGGTTTAAATATGTTTACATTTACCATTAGCTATTAGCATTAAATGTCAAGGGTGCTATTTTGTCTCTATCTTTCTCTTCTTGGTTCCCTTTGAAGTGTTTAAGATTTCTTCTGTTATTTCAGGGTTTGCAGCTGTTGTGCATGACTGAGTGCCAGATAAGTATGTACCACAAATCTCTGTAAATCTAGGCCAGGCCTTCTCAATTGCGGCAATACTGACATCTTGGTCTGGATAACTCTGTTAAGGGGCCGCCCTGTGTGCATCCTAAGAAGTTTAGAGAGATCTCTCATGTACACCCACTGTATCTCCCTCACTCGTTTTGACAATTACAACTTTCTTCAGACATTGCCAAATGTTTCTTGACTAATAAGCACTTATTTAGGCTACATTTGTGCTTTTATTAATTTAAGGTCAATGATACTTCTTATAAAAGAAATATTTTCATGCCCATCTCCACAAGAGAGAATAAAACATGACTGTCACAGAGGAAGAACAACTTAACATGTTAAAAGCACACTATGTCTATTTCAATAGTCATTATATTAGAATGCTTTTCTGTGAAGTCCTTTATGCTCATATTATCCTTTTCTATACACTTAAAAGGTCAAACACTCTTACAGTCTCATCATCCTGGATTTAGAAAGGTCTTCTGGATAATTTAGTATTATGCTTACAATTTCCCAATTTCCACTGTTAATAGGTTATTGTCTAACATTAACAGCTCAATGGAAGAAAAGCTATTCTGAAAATTAGTTCAATGGCTAACCACATATGAATCTTAGAAGATGCTTTAAAAATGTGAAAACTAGTACTTGAGAGGCTGAGACAGGAAGACTGCAGGTTCAAGGGTAGCCTCAGCAACTTAGCAAAGCTCTCAGCAACTTAGACCGTGTTTCAAAATAAAAAAATAAAATGGGGCTAGGGATATAGCTGAGAGGTAGAATGCAGGGGCATTCTACCTCTTGGGTGCAATCCCAAGTAACTCTCTCTCTCTCTCACACACACACACACACATACACTATAAAGACTAGTTTATGCTATAGCAATCTTTAGATATATCACATTGATTCCCAAGTCATCGTCTTTAGAAAAAAATTTATGTATTACAAGAACTTAGTGTGTATTTTTCAATCTTTAATCATTTGTTTTCATATTCTAAATTTCTCACATTTCTAAGGAGGTAAAAACCAAAATAAAACACAATATTCTAAGGGGAACATAATTTAAGAGAATAACTCTTAAATCCCCTATGCTATTTAAAACTAGGTTTCTGGTATTCAAATTGTTATTAGATTGGCTAACTAGATTAATAAATGTCTAATATGGAAAATTTTTCTGCATTATAAAAGTCCGATAGCTTTATGAAAAACAAGTGGTTATATATAAATTCAATGTTAGAAGAAGAGTCCTAGAAGTAAAATAAGTTTTTTTCTTTTTGGCGTTTGCAAACAATTCCAAAGAGGACAAGAAACATCCATTTTTAGTCAGGTGGCATAAGTACAAATGCCCTGAAGTGGTTTTTATGGAATCAGGAATGTTAAAAAAAAAAAAAAAGGTATAACCTACTATTCTAAAAAATGCTGTTGAATTATAGTAATAACTTGTATTTTAACTCATTTACTCACCAATAATTTTGAGTCTACTATGTGATGATAGGTACAAGTGTTGTTTCATATACATATGAAAATGGGATGAGTTTATTGTTATCTATATCTAGAAACATACTCAAGATTTGTATAATGTTAAGCTTTCCATTAAATGAGAAATCCATCTTCAGTTACTGAAATGACACACAAGATACAGAACAGTGTGCTCTACACTATAAATATGTATACATAAAACTGTATACTTTTGTTTAAAATCTCTTCAAAACTAGGGGTGCACAGTGTCTGACATCTGAATTCAGAGATTATTCTTCTGTTTTCCATCTCCCTGTTGATGAAACATTACTAAGTATTCACTGAATCTAGTTTTAAATAACATGAGGAAAAGTACTTGGTGGAACGCTACAAACTTTTGCCAAAGTGTACATAATTGGGAAGCCTGTTCTCGTAAGACACACAATTGATTTCTGGAACAACAACAAATACATTGGTCAATAATTTATAGCTGGAGAAATGAAGGGAGATTTTAGATACTTACCAATTCTGGCACACTTCCAAAATATTCCCAATAGTCTGAGTAGAATGAAAAAGACAAATATGGTTATTGATTACGATGGAAGGGAAATCATTATGTCAATATTTCACAGAAAATTAATTATATGCTAGCATATTAACCTTTAATGCTTTGCTTCAAATCTGAAATCTGCTTATTTTGATGCTGAGCTACCATTTATGTATGAAGGTAGGACACAATAGCATATCAACCATTGGTGGACATAAACTGCTAAGAATTGGAATATAATTAAGATCACAGGTCAAAACCAAGGTAACGTGAAAGCAGCAAAAATTTACATAAGGGCTTACAGTATTAATTCAGACAACTTCAAGTGCTTAACAGCAGAAAATTCCCACGGTGGCACATGTCTGTAATCCTGCTACTCGGGAGGCTGAGCCAGGAGGATTGAAAGTTTGAGGTCAGCCTCTACAAATCAGTAAGCTTTTGTTTCAAAATATAAATAAATAAAAAGGGCCAGAGAAATAGCTCAGTGGTGCAGCATTTGCCTACCATATGTGAGGCCCTGGTTCAACTGCTGGTTCTACAAACAAAATAAAAGGGGTGGGGGTAGAAATTTTATATGCCAATTTAATTAAGTATTCATTTTCAGAAAATGATAAATGAACATAGGTGATGGATGAATTCTGACATGATATTAAAAATGTATTTCTTATAGAATATAGCTCTATATTTAAATAGTCTATATATAACCATGTGATAATATGTACTTAGCTGTGTAATTCAATAAGAAGGAATACAAAAATATGTAGCTATGCCAAAAATATGTAGCTATGCTTTCAGTATAAGAAAAAAATTTCCTAGTCTAGGAGATGAAGCATATGATTTTATTAAATATAGATTAAAATACATATTTCAGAAATGAGAATTAGAATAAAGATGTTCCTTTCAATTCCATGAATATATTATAAATTAAATACATATAAATGCATATATCATTTACTTGGCATGTATCAAAAGCAAAAGCTTTGAAAAAAATCACCAAGTTAGTCATCAATGAACAGAGATCTGAAACAAAACAAAACAAACATTGGAGACACTTTTGCTGGTCTGACAAAAGATTAGAATTATAAATGGTGCTACACATGGCCACAAATTAAGGTACATCAACATTGTTTGCTGCTTACATTAGGATTGGCTCAACAAAATCACAATGCTTAAATTCCAGGAAAATTTATATTATGCTTTCCCTCCTTTTTAATTTTTTTTTTTTTTTGCAGAGAAATGGTTGACTAATGAATTATATATCTGAATAACTAAGACTAAAAGAGAATACTGGTTCCATCAAGTCCTACATACATTCTTCCTCCACAGTATAACAACTTCCTGATGTCAAAGCAAAATGTTCCTCAGTTCAGATTAACTGGAATGGGCAAAACCACATATTTATTTCAAAGGATGGACATTCTGATTGGTAAAACAAATTTACTACAGGAATAAAAGGACAATAGCCAAACACATTTCTGAAAGTAATACAAGATAAAGGCCAGATTGTGCTTAAATTCAGTCCTACTAATAAGGACTGTGCAATAGTGATCAAGTTATTTTATCTCTTTAACAGTTTACCTACCCTCACAGGGTTGTTATAAGGAATGAGTGACTATACTGAAAAATTTTAGAATGACTAACATGTGCTATGTTCAATAATACACAGACTGAAGGCACATGTGACACTAACTTTCAGATATTACTAAAACTTACTTCATCAAAAAAGGGAAGACAGTAGGTTAGGCATATGGAAAGCTACATATGTTCCTTGATTCTAAGAACTTATTGATCATAATGCACAATAATTTAAAACTACTCTGGTTGAAGAAGTGGGGTGAAGTACTCAGAGAAGGTTATCTGAAGTTCCTCCATGGAAAGCTTAGAGGTCTAAAGAATACAGTTTGAAATCGAAAGATCAGAGAATCAAGGTCTTTCCAGGTACGATATTCTAGAAATCACAAAGTACCACCATGAAGTTGGTATGAAAGTATATTAAAAGCTTTTTAATCAATAAATAATCCTAACTTGGCAACTCAGATATTTATCTGTATCATTTTGGATTTTTAGACTATTAAAAAATAGAAACTGTAAGTTGATAGAAACCAATACAAGTGTGTTGCTTAGTTTCTTTGCCTATATCTTGTGTGCTGATAATGTCAGGTCTATGAAACCAGGAAAATGAAAAAGAAGCAATCTTTAACTGCTGCTTAGATCTATAATACTCGAAGCAGAAAATACGTAAGGTATTAAACAGTGAAGTCCTCAAGAATTTGCTTTATCCAATCTGTCTAAAAATCTTCACCAAAGCATGTTATAAATAATAAAAGAAGACTATGAACCTCTTTAAAAAACATGTAATTGTAATAGATAGAAAGGGACAGAATCTATATTTCTACAGAAACCATTTCTCATGTACAAATCAAAATAAAATAATGCTTATTATTTGTATAAGTAGAAACAAAGATTTTGAAAAACTTTCAAATAGTTGATTCTATTTGTCTATATTTTAAAATGTAAAAATAGGCATGCTTAGTTGGGGGATCATTTATGTAGGAGAAATATACTACTACTCAACCTCTACTGTAAGGTTGGCAGCCCTGAGAACTCCTTTGTTAATGTAGCATGTTATGGATGCATTTCTGCCCCCAAAGGAATGAAGGGCAGACATTTCCACATGCAACCTACTTTCTTTTGAAATAAAATTCTCTTAAGAGCAACAGAAAAGTATAAATTCTACTATTTTGTGATTATTCTTCAATGATGTAAACTCTTAAATATTTTATTAGATATTATGTATTACATTAGAATTCCAAACAACTGGTCAATGAGGATAAAGTACTAAAGAGTAAATGTAATAGGTGTTCAGAGAAAAAGGTATAATGGGGAAGACAATATCTACAGAAGAGGTGGGGTGCTGTCATAATAATTGAGGGACAACTAACACGTTTTCAACTTCAGTGACTCACATAGAGTACCCTATATGCTATCTTTCAATAAATTAAATTTCAGGTCACATTTCAGATTACTTGAAATTTACCTTTTATATTAGTAAGATATCGTGAATATAAAATTTTTACATTAAAATAGGAAGAAAATAATATAACAAGTTTTTATAAACTAAATTACAAATAGAATTATCTACTGACTTTTATGGCAATTTATACTCAATGTCTATAGGAACTAGTTTGGGTGATTAGACATTATTAGTAACATACCCAGTTTTATTTCTGTCCAGGAGGCTGGGTGCCAAGGATCGGATATAAGCACAGGTACATATAAGCAGCAAGATTACAGTCAACAGACTCTGAAAATTGAAAATGGCAGACTAAAAAGAGAAAAAAAAAATTAATATCACAAGAAAAACTGCCTAGGTAAAACATGCCAGACAATTCCACATTAAGAATCATGCTTTTATTTCTTCAAGAAGGCAAACAGAATGACATGTACAACAACACTTAAAACCAAAATCATGAAGCAGTGTATAGTTGTACTTTCCTCTCTACTCCTTGGGCTAAGGAATGCAGGAGATGCAACAGAAATTGTAAGTCCAAGAACTTGGAAAATGCCATGAATTTAAATAGGTGAGAAAAGCTGGATTAATATGTAATTAACTCAGACATTCTGGGGGCCCAGTCTACAAAACAGAATACTTCCATCTCCATCCTCTATCAGTAGCTAGCTATATGACCGGTGAAATCACTGGCCTACATCTGTGTTTTCAATATGCTTTAAGTTTAAGCAATCATGCTCTATTCCCTGACAAATACTAGGCTATTAGACACTGGTGGAAAAAAAAAAAAAAAAAAAAGAACCGTTTTTTTTTTTCTTTCATTGTTGACTCTTTAATAAAAAGGCATTCATTATTTAATAGTTCACCTCTTATTGACATTTCACAAAACAAGAAATACAAATGGGCCAATAAATACATGAAAAAATGTTCAACATCCTTAGCAATCAGGGAGATACAAATAAAAACTACACTGAAATTCTATCTAACCCCAATCAGAATGGCAATCATCAAGAAATCCAACAATAAATTCTGGCAAGGATGTGGGGAAATACACTGTTGGTGGGATTGCACCACCAACCACTATGGAGATCAGTGTGGAGATTCCTCAGAAAATTGGGAATGGATCCACCATATGATCTAGTTGTACCATTCCTGGGTATCTTTCCAATGGACAGAAATCAGAATATTATGTTTATAGCAGCACAATTTACAAAAAACAGACAAATGGATTACAAACTTATGGGATATGTACACAATGGAATTCTACTAAGCAATAAAAAAAGAACAAAATTATGTCATTTGCAGGAAAATGGATGGACCTGGAGAACATTAAGTGAGATTAGGCAATCATAGAAAGTGAAGGGTCATATGTTTTCTCTCATATGCAGAAGCTAGGGAGTAAATGAGATACCAGGGGGACTTCAGATAATGAAGAAATTCCAGTGGAGTCAGGGAGGGTAGAGGGAGGGGAGAATCAATGATACTATGCACATATGTGAGAACAACAATGCCCGTTTCCTCAGTACCCTGTATTGGGGGCAGTGTGGGTGGAGGGAGCTGGGGGAAAGCTCACCAAGTGCTGTGTGGTGAATATTATGATGAGAATACAACACACCAATAAAAGTATAGAAAAAATAAAAAAAAAAAAAGGAATCATAAGAAATCATAAATTTCCCTTACCAAACATAGGAAACCATTGGTTTCCAGTCAAAGTAAAACAGAGGTAGGCTTATTCCTCAAAATATTTTTTCCAGGAAGTCTCCCTGAATCTATCTGCTTTCCCTGTCCTATTTCATACAGAACTCTTTTCCATTCTCACAGCAAACTAACACTTTTACTATAATGGTCATCACTGAAGGGTGTACGTTACCAGATTTTCAATCTCTAGCATCTGAACATGTACCCGACACTGTAGAAGCCCAAACAAGAAATGTTCAAATAAATAAAACAACTTTAAGAAAGTGCAGGAGTTACTACCAGGTTCTTGTATTGAAAGGCAACACTGTAAAGCTAACTTATAAATATATAAAGTGAACTAATACCAACAAATTGTTTTTGAAACAGACAACTGATTCTGAGGTTTATATTGGAAAATAAGCAAGAACAGCCAGAAGAATCTTAGAAACTAGTACTTTAGGAAATTGTTACAATATCCTATTAATAAGTCTTTTACATATTTTTATTATGAATATGCATAAACTACTGAAAACATACATGTTTTTACCAATATTCTTAATGTCAGAAAAAAAATTCTTAGGTACAACGCTAAGTGATGGGAAAAACAGGATTCAAGATTTCATGACCAGCACATTTTTATCTATGTAAACCTTTTATGTAAAAGTGGGGGAATGTAGTGATTATCCCTTGATAGTATTTTACATAATTCTCAAAGTATTCATTTTATGATTTGGCAAAGAAACAAAATGATTTGTAATTATAATTTTATTACTTGTTTTTCTATGCAAATAACTTCATGGATATAGCAGAAGTAAAGTTTAATATGGCTTGCTTTTTAACTAAATTGTGTCTTAATTTTGTATCCACAGAAGAGATAACTACTCATCAATATTCATCAATTCTAGGTAGAAAATATATCTCACAATGCTTATCTTTCAAAGATCATATTGTGAATATGTATGTGAACTATGTGAACATCTTAATATAGTATTAGACAATAACCTCATGAAATAAGGTACATGGCAAGATTCTTTCCCTCTAGGAGTTTACAGCCAACAAGAATTACTGATAATTCACTGAGTTCTTGTTTTGTACTATTTATCCTCATTATCTGGGGTAGACATTATTATTATTTTTACCTTAGAGCTGAGACTAAAGCACACAGAAGTTATAATCAAGCTAGAAGAGGATGTGCACTTTCAAAACTAAGTAGCAACACATTGTAGCATGTTTAAGTGATGGCTTGAGCTATGGGGACAGTGAGTGTTTTCATAA
>PVLC010036071.1:0-15988 GCA_004027655.1 Graphiurus murinus
GAGCCGAGCCGGGAAGAGGCTGCAGGTAAAAATAAAGCAGAAAAGGCCCAGGTGGGATTCATGCAAACTGTTCTCATCAAGGCACGGCTCCCCCTGTCACTACAACTGTCAAACGGGCTCCGCTCGTAATGAAAGGAAAAATATTTTATTCAGATTTATTAATTTGAAAATGAAGCCCGCCTGTCGAGAGGGGGACAGTTCTTCTCAATCTGTCATCGTTGAACCACGCGCTCCTGACACGGGGATTCATTTGTCTTGTCGGCTCTGACAGTTGGATTCTCCCAGAGCTCTTCCGAGTGGATCGCCCTGGGATTTTAAACCGGATGAAACACATTCCGACAAGGAACAGCCTCTTTATTAATGCAAATTACATGAGGAGGAGAGAAAAAAGAGAGGTAGAGGGAGACGCCAGCCGCCGCCGCGGTGTTCTTACCCCTGTAGCAGTCATTTGTTATTTACATTTATACACATTTTTCAGTTTTAATAAAAGGAGACCCGGATTTTCAGTGACATTTATGGACAGTTTGTTTCAAAAAAATGATGCCATCACTATAATTGTATGCAAAAAAAAGCTGGCGCCAGGCTCCCTCCCGAGCCCTCTGCATCCTGGCTGGGCTGTGCCTCTGGGAGCACACGGGGACTGCAGGGGACCGTGCCACTTCCCTGCGAGGTCTCCAGAGCCCTGACCCAACCTCCAATCCAAGACCCTGTGGCTGCCCCTTCCTCTCGGTGCAAAGTCTCAAGCTGCATCCAGTGACTGGCGCAGGTACCCCGGAGAACAGGTGTCACCGTGCCTGGGCCAAGATGCAGGCAGGGACCTAGGAAAATGTTTCAAATTTGTTGTAATCAGAAAATAATAATGATAATAATAATAATGATAATGATAATAATAATAGATAGATAGATAGTAATCAGCCGGGGTTATATTTGTCTTTCTGTTGATATAGTCCTAAAAGATCATATCTACAATTTTTTTAATGGAGGAAGGAGTCCACAGAGACCAAAAGCTCTTGGAGGCCCAAAAGCTGCCCAGAAAGATTTTCTTTATGTGATATTCTCTCTTAGAAGCTAAGAAACATAAATTCTGTCTGTTTTTGTAAGGACAGACGGAGTCTTCTTTGAGCATAGGGGAACAATAGGGCCCATCTTTTCTTTGCTTTTTTCTTTCTCTTTCATACTGGGGATTGAACTTGGGGCATTCTGCCTCCGAATTACACCTCCAGCCCTTTCTTTTTATTTTATTTACTTTATTTTTTTGAAACAGGGTCTTGCTAAGTTGCTGAGTCTGGGCCTTGAACCTGCGATCTTCCTGTCTCAGCCTCCCAAATACTGGGATGACAGGGGTGCATCATTGTCCTAGGCTGTGGGCACCATCTTTCCAGTTGGTCCCAGCAACCTGCAGAGAAGGCAGGCATGGCGGCCTCATCTGGTGAGATTTCCACACAAGGAGGCTGCCCTGAGGTTCTGAGAGGCGGCTTCTGATTCCTCACAGCCACTGGTACTGATGCAGCCGGGTCACTGCATTCCATACCCTCCGTTACTGACGTCCTGCAAGACAGCAGCGGGCCTCCCCCGGCCTCCCAGGGAACAGCTCTTGGATTGCATCTCAGATCTAGAATGACGGATCCCGAGTGTGGTTTCACGACATCATGGCAGGCTTGTCATCTTTCCATAGCATCTGTCCAAAGTTCTCCGAGGTGTAACAGGAAAAGCTAGAGACCTGGGTTCCGGCAGAGAATCAGCTTTTATCTAAAGGCGGAACCTTGGCAAATTATAGAGACTTCCCCAGCCTCAGTTGGCTGATCTGTATAATGGGTTAGACTGGATCCGTGATTCCTGAAGTGTGGTCCGAAACCCGCAGCCTGGGCTCTAATGAGGGTCTTGTGATGTCACTGAACTCTGAGGACGCGCTAGCCCGGCTCTGGCAGCTACATGATTATGATTCCAAATATGGTGCCGCCATTCCTTCTGGTTTGCAAGATTTCAAGTGCCGTGAGCCCTCCAGGTCCGCAGGCTCTGCGTGCACAAACTCAACCGACGCAGATGGAAAATATTCAGAAAAAAAAATTGCATTTGTACTGAACACGTGCAGACTTTTTTCCTTTTCGCTATTCCCTGAGCAATTAGAGTATAACAACTATTTACATAGCATTTACATTGTATTAGGTACCATACGTAGTCTACAGATGATTTAAAGTGTGAGAGGGGATGTGCACGAGCCGTAGGAAAATACCCAGCCACCTTACATAAGCATCTTGAAAATCTGGGGATTTGGGGATTTGCGAGGTGGGGCCGGCTCTTGAAGCCATGTTCTGGACTATCAAGAGAAAACAGTCCACCCATGTTTTAGGAACTGGACACGCTGTTTCTGTGAGCTGGAATGTGTTCTTCCTTCATATTTAGGTGCTTTATTTAAAGAGTCTGGAGGAGAGGAAGTTGCAAAGTAGTATTAAACTGGGAAGGGTCACCCAGGGCTCTCATTTCTCTGAATCATCTGCGTGTAGCACTGGTTCTTTAAGTCTAGGGGGTTGCTATCTAAACAGGAAGCATTTTTACCCATGCATAACAGACTTAAAACAGGGAACTCCCGTCACGCTCCCTAAAAATTGTCTTTCCAATTACATGGAAGGCAGGGACAAGACAAATAGCCCAAAGGCGATGAGAATTGGGGTGATGGGTAAGGACACAGTTAAAGGCAGCAGGAAAATGGTCCTCTGCTTGGTAAAATAGCACAAAGGCTACACCTCGTCCACAACCACGCGTAAAACAAATGCCGGCCGGCGCGCACTCAGCATCAGGTGTATATGTTTGTTTAATGATGTCTCCATGGTCTATAGAATTAATATTTAATAGCAGTTGTCAGCAAGATTCTATACAAGGGTTCCTCCTGCCTTTTTTTAATGCTTGTTAGTGGTTGTGTCTCCCTGGTTCTCTAGTAGGAGAATTATGCTCTGCAGGGGCAGCACTGGCTGTCGGCCTTTCTACTTCCATTTGCATGGCATTGGCAGGCTGGAGGAGAGGGGGGATGTGCAGAGGAATTTTAAAACCTCCATTAGTGCCTCTCCCCTCCTTGGAGTCATAAGACACTGGGAAAAGCCAAGGGGGTTTGTTTGTTGTTGTTAGTCATAGCACGGTATAGCATGCACCGAAACATGATTTTTTACTCCTTGCTGTCATTATTCCATCCTTCGACATTAGCCAAAGAGGTGTGGTGAAACTTAGTCCCCAGAGAAACAGGGTTGAGTGCTGGGTCCTTTAAGAAGTGTCAAGTCCTGAGCACTCTGGTGTCAGGGACACTCAGATGCCTCATCCCAGGAGTGGTGTCTGATAAAAGGACTAGGGACTCCTTTCCTCTTTGCACATACACCCCCCCCCCAATCCGTGCGACACTTCCACCATGATGTGAGGCAGTAAAATAGCCTCCCCAGCACCTCGACATTGGGCTTCCCAGACCCTAGAACTGCCATCAATGTCTTTCTTTCTTTATAAGTTACCCAGTCTCAGGTATTCTGGTATAGCAGCACAAAACAGACTAAGACACATACAGTTTAGAGATGCCATTTTGCATTGATTATCTATTTCAAAGTTCTTTGTCCTGATTCTAAGGGGAGTGTTATGCTCTCATATTGAAGAGAACACAATCTGAAAATTTAATGTCTAAACCCTATATTGATGGTTGAGGTTTCCTGGAAATTTTGTCTCCTCTAAGATACTATGAAGCAGAAAGTCCCTTGGATGAGAAAGCCTTATCTTGGGGACTGAAGTAGACAAAATGGATCAATCACTTTACTTAGCTTCAGTTTCACCATTGCACATTTAGCACTCAGAAATTAGAGAAGCAAGCCCAGTGTGGTGGCACAGACCTGGGATCCCAATACTAGAGGGCTGAGACAGGAGAATTGCAGGTTCAAGGACAGCCTCAGCAACTCAGTGAGACTCTCATAAAGGTAGCAATCCCTGTTTCAAAAACCAAAAAGTAAAAGGGCTAGGGTGTAGAAGGAAGGAAGAAAGGAAAAGACAGAAAGAGAAAGAGAAAGAAAGAGAGAGAGAGAGAGAGAGAGAGAGAGAGAGAGAGAGAGAGAGAGAGAGATGACAAGGAGGAGGAGAAGGAGGAAGAGGAGGAGGCAGGGGAGGAGGAAGAGAGGAATAATTAGAGAAGCAGGTTGAAAATTCTTAATACAAAAACTTGTAATTGGGTCACAGTCAGAACTGGGGTGCACTAAAACATAAAGTTACCTTCAGGCTCAGTGTATAAGGTGCATCTAAAACATAAACGAGTTCTGTATTCAGAACTTGAGTCCCGTCCCCAAGATATCTCATTATGTGGATGTAAACAAGCCAAAATCCACAAAACCTGACACTCAAATGCTTTGGTACACAGTCTGAGCCCCAAACGCTTGTCGTCGCGAGCACTCTGGATGAGGATGCACGGCCTGCTCCTGCTTGTTGTCACTTGTGCACTTGTTTGCTTGTTTTTTATTTATTTTGTCTTTCTTTCTTTCTTTCTTTCTTTCCCACTGGAATGTAAGGTCTGCAAGGACAAGAACCTTGTGTTGTCTAGTAGTTTGGCTAAGCTCTTCTCTCCTGCTCTCCGTGCTAGTGAACTCCCAGGTGTATGAAAGCTTTTAGAGACAGTAAGTATATGAATGGCGGAAAACATATTCACTAACACCACAGACACGGAGAGGCACTTAAGGGCTTTGGGCCCGGGAAGGGCAGCCTGGCTTAGAGCGTGGGATGCCCCTAACCAGCTGCGTGACCTTGGACAAGATGGACAGCAGTGCCTACTTGGGAGGGCTGTTGTAAGGACAGAGACGGACTAGCCAGGGTTTATCACTGTGGCTAGCCCAGAGCTAGGGCTAAATAAATGTTAACTCTTATTTCAAATATGAACTTGAATGAGCTGTGCACTTAAAAACACCAGGTAGAGCCGGGCATGGTGGCGCACGCTTGTAATCCCAGCATTCAGGAGACTGAGACCGGAGGATCCGGGTTCGCCGCCAGCCTCAGCTACCTAAGTAAGGCACTCCGCAACTTAGTGAGACCCAGTTTCCAAATAAAGAATAAAAAATAGGGCTGGGGGTATAGCTCGGAGGTAGAATGCCCCTGAGTTCAATCCCCAGTACCACAAAAAAAAAAAAAAAAAAAAAAAAAAATACCAGGTAGGTCTTATACTTCCTATATCTCAGAATCTCTGGCACGCTCATGGACAATAGTAGGAATTTAATAAATACATGGTCGATTTCACTGAGTGACTGAATTTTTGGTAAGTTCAGTCTCTAAGCACGAAAGACAGTTTTCGTTTTATTGATAACTGAGATTCACAAATATTTTTCTGTCTTTTTTTATGTGCATGTGGCACTGAGGATTGAACTCAGAGGCATTCCACCTCTAAGCTACATCCCCAGCCCTATTTTATTTTTACTTGGAAACAGAGTCTCACTAGATTGCTGAGAGTCTCACTACTTTGCTGAGACTGTCCTTAAACCTGCAATCCTCCTGTCTCGGCCTCCCAAATACTGGCATTACAAGCGTGTGCCACCACACCCGGCTTCACAAGTATTTTTCGATGAGAACTGTGGTCAAGGAATGATGCTAGTAATTGTGTTATCTAGCCAGATTTGGGGAAAGAATTAAAAACCATAAAACACCTCAAACTTTAAGGAATGGGAAAGCCACTTCTTGAGCCATCCTCAGTGCTGAAAGCTTGGCCCCTAGGTATACGGTTTCCATACTACAAGTTCAGGCTCATGTTTAGGAATTTACCAAACACGGGTAGTCTTAGCAACTGTCAGAAATGAACGCCTCTTCTGCTTCGTCCCTGTGCATAATTTGCACATCCTGATTATTATCTGCCCAAGACCGCCTGTGCCGTGTCTTTTCATCAGGCCTGCACCACACCCCTTGTACTCTGTCCTAGACCTCTTCCACCCTTCACAGACTCAACTGCGATCTGTTTTAAGAAAGGAAAATAAATTAGTTTCCCAGGAAATCTACAGGAGCATTTTCTCCAGAGAAGATGCCCACTGAGAGCTACACAAGCCTTGGCCATTGTTTTGTTAAATAGTAATAATAACTTAGAATGTGATGACAGGCCCTGATTCCTAACTGCAGGGGAAGGACCAGTCTTGTTAGTGTTGCCTGGCAACCTAGGGGCGTCGCCCTGGAGCACACAGAGGGATCTGACCAATCGGGAGAGGTCAGGGCAGCAGAATGGAGGGAAACGGAGGGCCACGGGGGGTCTGGAAAGACCTCTACTCATCTGATTCTCATTCTTCCAAATGAATCTGATCTTCACCTGTGAGAAGAAATTGAGGGCTCTGGAGATGCATGCCTTTGAAAGTGCTTTTCTGATCATTTTGTGTTTATTTTTAAATTTAACAGCTAAAAATACTTTGAAGAATATTCAGAGAGTTTCGAGGACAGGTCCAGAGGGACTCTAACTCTGAAGAGTTTTAGACTAACAAAGCCAAAACCTTGAAAAGTAAATGGAAGTAAAAACTTCCCCCAAATACAGGAATCCCACCTGCCTCCCTGGCTTTGAAAAGATTGGCTGGCCAGGCGGACTCAATTTGGCCAGCTCAGGCAGCATACACACGTGAGCCAGGAATAAATACTGAAGTTATACACGTTTCTGGAAATTGCACTGGACAACTTCCATGTGCCAGACACCATGTCGCTGGAGATGGAAAGATACAAGCCGGGTACAGTGGCGCATGCCTGTAATTCCAGTACTTGGGAGGCTGAGACAGGAGGATCATGGGTTAGAAGTCAGTCTCAGCAACTTAGTGAGGCTCTCAGCAAATTAGTGAGACCCTGTTTCCAAATTTAAAAAAATAAGATAAGGCTGGGAGTATAGACCAGAGGGTTTCACCTCTAGTACACAAAGAAAGAAGAAGGCAGGAAGGAAGGGAAGGGAAGGGAGGAAGGAAGGAAGGAAGGAAGGAAGGAAGGAAGGAAGGAAGGAAGGAAGGAAGGAAGGAAGGAAGGAAGGAAAATACAGGAAGAGAGAGAGAGAAGAAAAGGAAGAGAGAAAGGTAGCTACAGGAGACATCGTCTCTGCTCTCAGAGGCTCCTCATGGTCCTGGAGGGCAGTAGGTGGGTATTTATATGCATGTGCAATTCTTGCCCCAAATCAACGTGTACAGTTTGGTAAGGTTTCTGGCCATGGTATTGGCGGCGTGTAGCCCGAACGTCCACCCGTGTATTCACCTGAAACTTGCACGCTATCCCTGGCCCTTCTCCCTGTCACCTCCTTGTCCAGACAGTTGCAGGTCCCAGCACACCAGTCCCTTCTGCTCACCTCTGAGACTGTCCTGCACTCTTTAGCTTAGACTTGAGGACCTGCTTCCAAATGGTCTGTCTCTCCTCTCTCTAGCCCTTTGGGGCAATTGAGAAGCCACGCTGTGCTGATTTCACCAGCCCTGCGACGCTGGGAGGCTGCCCTCTCTGCGCCTGACGTTTATCCCCAGCAAAATGAGATGACAATGCTATCTTCCAGCACTCTTTGGAAGACTGTGCTGTCTTCAGGACAAGGCAAGGCCCCTGGTGAGCACGTGGTCAGAATTAGCAGTTCTCCTTAGCACGATTTCCCCTTCTTAATATACCGCTCTTTGCACCTGGGGTGCAAAAGATCTCACTAGCCACACTAGGGCAGCCCTCCTAGCTGACTGTGGCCCGGGTGCCCTCCTCCTGAACCCACAAAAAGCCAGCCACCGCATCCCTGCTGCCCCTACGTGGCGCCCTCTCAGCCTTCGCCTGTGCTGCTCTGTTCTCTGAACTTGTGTTTGGTTGACCCGTTCATTCCTCAGGTCCTGGTTGAAGGTCAAAGCTTCAGGTAGCCCTTCCTATCTAAAGCAGACCCCTGCCCTGTTAGTAGATCCAGCCTTGCCTTCACTCTCTCTTGAACTTTAAAGCTTCTTCTGGAATACTGGTGGGCAAGCTTCATTGGTAAGGTGCCAGAGAGGGGACTGCAGGCCCCTGCTGCCAGGCGGTCCTTGTCACAGCTCCTCTACGCTGCCGTGGTGACATGATTTTACATTTTCAATGGTTAAAAAATTAAAATAAGACACAATATGATTCACAAAAATTACATGGAATTTAAACACAAAAATGTGCTGGGTATGGTGGTGCATGCCTGTAATCCTAGCATTTGGGAGGATCACAGATTGGAGGACAGACTCAGCAACGCAGTGAGCCTCTGAGTGACCTGGGGAGAGACCTTGTTTCAAAACAAGACAAAAGAAAGGCTGGGGGTGAAACTCAGAGGTAGTAATCCTCTGGGTTCCATCCCCAGTACCACAAAAAAAATAAAAATAAAAATACAAAAATGAGCCCGGCCTGGTGTAATCCTAGTACGTGGGAGGCTAAGACAGGAGGATCACAAGTTCAAGGCCAGCCTGGGCAACTTCTTGAGACTCTGTTACAAAATGAGAATTTTAAAAAAGCAGTAGGTGTAGCTCCAAGGTAGAATGCCCCTGGGTTCAATCCCTAGTTCCACAAAAACTAAAATACAAAACAAGTAAGCATATCTAGGCTCCAAACTTGATTCATGAATCCTGATACTTGAATTCCATGTAATTTTTGTGAATCACAATGTGTCATTATTTCAATTTTTTAACCATTGAAAAATGTAAAATCCATCCCTACCTCACAGGCCATACAAAAACAGGTAGATTTTGGCCCTGTGCTGGAACATAAACCTCACAAGAGAAGAGAGACAATTGCCATGATCCTTAGCATATCCAAATATTCTGTCCAGGACCTAGAATGTAATGATATTTGTTAAATGGTTTTTAAAGGGACGCATCTGTCTTCTGCAGGTTATCACAATTATAGCTAGATCTAAAAACAGAAAGCAAAACGCACATCTGAATAGAAACAAATAAAAACTTATTTTCATCCTGTGCTTTGGTTTACAAAGTACTTCAACACACATCCAATTGATCTCCCCAAAACCTTTTGAAATAAAGAACATAATAAATGTTATAAGTGTGATTTTAGAAACCTGAACGCTTGCTAAAGGACTGCAGCCGATGAGCGATGTTTGGGAACAGAACGGGGCCCTTTCCCTCTGGTCTGCATCTCTCCAAGTGTGGGGCTGGGAGCAGCAGCGCGGGAGTGCCCTGAGGTCCAGGGGGTCCTCTGGCCCAACCCAGACCCACCCAATCCACACCGCAGTGTACAGCCAGCATCCCCACGGCAACAATCTTTCTCTTCCGAGGAAAATCCAGTGGCTTCACCACCACCTGCTGCCCTGAGTCACCTGGAGGGTGAGACACACCCTCCACGTCTGGGCCCGCCCAGGGGAGTCTGACTCGGATCCTCCGAGGCTGGGTTTGGGCAGTTTTAAAGGTTCTCCAGAGGGTGCTAAAGCACATCCCGAGCCAAGAACTGCCGCAGGAAAGGCCATGCTTCTGCCTCTAACGGGAAAGAAATGTTGCCCGATTAGTTAGGATTGCCTGCCATGGAGCCGAGCCAACATCGGGTCCTGAACTTATTCTCTGCATGGGACACTAAAGATGGATTTCCCACAGCCTCGGAGGACTTAATAGAGTTTCACAGACACCGCGGGCCTGCAGACTGAGACCCGGCCCGTAATCTCTCATGTTGCAATTTCTCCTGGGGCCTTTTTCTTTCCCTTGCCACCCCCCCACCCCCCTCCGTTCTACCAGCTGATTGCACCGAACCCATCAGAACCAGGCAGGTGGAGCCGCAACGAGGCAGCAACTCATCTGTGCCCGCACGTTCTCACTCCTGATGTTTGCTAGTTTGTATGATTAATTTTATCAATTTCCCTGACCTGCTTTGCCACGGAAATAAATATGACAGCTGCTCAGCTGTCTCCATTCTTCCTCTTGCCAAGCGAGATGCTGAGATGTGTTTCCTTGTGGATCGCAGACTTGGGAAAATAGCAAGTAAACAGACTAGAAATGGGGCCCATCCTGGTCTCACTGGCAAAGCAGGTGTGGGCCCAGATCCGAGGGTTCTGACGGTGCACAAAAAAAGCAGAAGCTGGTGTTCCTGCTCCGGGTACTCCTTCAAGAACCAAGCTGCCCACACCCACATTCCAAGTCTGCTCTGCACTCTAGTCCCAACTTCTCACCTTTCAGAGTAAATGACTTGATAGATGACAGAAAAAAAAAAAAAAAAAAAAAAAACTTCCTCTCCGACTTCCTGTGTCCCAAAAGGGTGAGGGAACCAAGGAAGGAATGTGTGAAAATATTTTACAAACTGCAACCTGTCCCATAAATGCTGGCTGGGACTGTTCATCAGAACGACCATATTCCCTAAAAGATTGGAGAGGATTCTTGTGGACAGCTGTGACTCGACAGGCATTTATCACGACTTACGAGCATTAATTTTAAGGAAAGCATATTAATCTCCCTTCCAAAGAGGAAAGACAGGCTGCAATGGTGCAGCTCCCGCCCTTAGTGCCAGGACCCGTGAGCTCAGGACCGCCAGCAGCCCATCTTGCCTCGCACACCCCTCTGCTCCGGAGCCAGACTCAGAGCTGCCTCTCTTGCTCCTCGGTTGTACCCGGCTTGCCTTCATGGGGTTTCATTTGAAGGGAAATTAAAAGGCACTTTAAGCCACCACCCCGGTTGTATGACTTTGAGCTAGTATAACGGTCTCTGTGATTCAGTTTCCTAATGTGAGAGACAGGCAGGATAATAACCACGGCTGTTGATCTTGAGGGTTAAATTAACTTAAGAAGATAATGTACACCAACAAAAAAAACAAAACAAAAAAATGCCTGGAACCATTCCTGATACATATTAGGATATTAAGTGCTTGAGAGCTTCATTTGAATGTGAATCATATTCCCTTCCTAAGAGGAAAATTGAAATGCTACCATTGGCTATTTATTCCTTTGACTTAAAATATTGTCGGGGTAATAGATCTCAGTTACAGTGTGTGTGTGTGTGTGTGTGTGTGTGTGTGTGTGTGTGTGTGTAAAGGATAACAAAATAATCTGTTATTGGTGAGTAGCGCCTGCTCCCCACTCACCCTTGATACCTAGCAGAGGGAGAGCCAGACGGGCATGCCTAGAGGGGCGGATGGACGCCGTACTGGAGTTCTCTCCTGCAAAGGCAGGGCGGCGATGCTAATTTTGTCAGAAACAAAGTTGAAGAGACAGTACGGTAGCTTCTCTTCCTTCAGCTTTCAACTGGCAGAAACCTTCCCAGTCCACTTGCCTCCAATCTTCAGAGAGTAAGCTCTGTCTTTTTTCAGTGGCCCGGAATCCTGAAGATTCGTTCCTGGTGAGCAGCTAAGGGCAGGCCAGAAGGACCCCTGACACCTTCCCTAGCAGAAGGCCATGCAGGCTACACCGGGCCCTTCCCACCTCTCTTCCAGCCATGGGCTGTGCCCCAGACCCGCCATGGTTGCGAGTGTGGCCAGGATGGGGGCGAAGGGAGCACACAGCTCGGCAGGCACAGCCCTTCCCCTCTTTGTAATCCCCCGAATTTCTGGCCTGTCCCTCAAAATAAATGAACAGAGTCATCTAAGAAAAGCCCCTAAAAAACTGGATGAAGACATGCTACAGTGCCTGCTGGTCACGGAGGAGGGTGCCACAGAGGGGTCAAAGCCGCCCCTGTAGCTGGGTCACGGGGCTCTCTCCCTTCTTCTGAAGCTCGCCTTCCTACAGGCAGCAGCCAAGGTAAGGACAGTACACTGTTATCAGCATTGCCTTGCATTGGGCCAGGTGATGGGTCTGCCGATACCCTGGGCCAATGGGCCACCCTGTCCTGGCACCACTCCTCTGCTGAGTGGCAGTCCTGCCATCAGGGGCAGAAGTGAGTGGAACGTCTGTCTCGGTGGTCCCCGGGGCCTGTTGAGATAGGAGCTGGTACTCAGCTATTCCTCCCCATCGCACTTGTCAAAGGAAAGCGAGGTGAAGAGATAGGAGACGGGCTCTCGTCATCGTCCTTCGCATTGATCATTGCCCACGGCATCACCTCCATCACTGCCGTGGAGAGCTAGCTGCTGGGCGTCCAGAATCGGGGACCCACTTTCACGAGCAAAAGGAATCATGCGTGTGATGTGACTTCTAATTCCCAGTCTTCCAATTGCCCAGGCAGACCTCACCCTCTGATCCAGCTCCCCCCGAATGAAGGGTGTAGGGGGTCCTGCCGGCAGAGTGTTGAGAGCATCGTCCATGGCGCAGGCCCCCGAGGAAGATTTTGTTTGGGAAACGCAGAGCTTAGCACTCTGCACACCAAGCTGACTTCTAATGACAGCCTTGGGAGCCAGACATCTCTAAGTGCTAATTAGAGGTGTTGATTATCACAGTAACCCCGTGGGGCTCAACCCAAGCCCCAGAGCAAAAGCCACAGATAAAATAAAGATTGTTACAGTGGCTCTCGGTGTCACCAGAGCATCAATACCGAGTCGTCCATGCTCAGGCGCTCTCCGATCCGGGCCCCTCCCTATTGCAAGGAGTCCCGCGGTGATGCACGGGGCTGTGGCACCTTTCACAATGCACGGTTCTGATGGAGGCATGGACACTCCAGGCTGGACAATTGGGAAGGACACACTGGGCTCAGCTACAAAGCAGGGAGTGACTTAGGACAGGTTTTTAGCAAAGGAGAACAAAAGCTTTGAGGAGGGGGTGCATAGAGACCCTACTTACAGCTCCGCAGGAGCGAGCTGTGAAGACGGACCGCCATGCTTCCACATACGAGCAGTTAGGTGCTCGTGTTTCAAAACGCACACACGTGATTCCTTTCATAGGGAAGGCATCTGGGTTGTTGATTTGCCCTCTTTATATCCATATCTTTTGACAGTTCATGACTACATGGGAAGGGGAATGGGAATCAGGAGAAGTCGCGAGGACAAGTCTTAATTTGAGAGGCAGGCAGAGGAGCGGGAGGGAGCATCTGAAGGGTGTGGCACCGATGCCCTTTACTAAAGCTTTCTAAATTTTAGTCTACACTTTTGTAGATCAGGATAATAGTAGCACCTGCCTGGTAAGATGATTGACGATGAAATGAAATAACGATTGCCTATTAGCCATCGGGGTTGATGGAATCAGCTGGCCTTGGTTGCCCTCACATTCCTTCTTTGAGATAAACAGAAAATAACTAAGTCCTGCTTTTAGAGCTTTCTCAGTGATCCAATAGGAGTAGGCTCTTCGTGCGTCCTTATGAATTTAGAATGGCCGTGGCAGTTGTTATAAACACCACCACCACTGGCATCTGTTTCCGGGCTAGGTGTCTAACCAGAGCTCAGATGGAGCCTCTTCTTTGAGCCCTTGACTTGCTGTGCGGCCTGGGGCAAGTGGTAACCCCTTCTGTTTTTTCTATAATTTTACTGGTGTAGTGTAATTATATGTCATAGTGAGATTCAAAGTGATGCAAACATACGTCGTGTATTTCCCTCTGTGTACCTCTCCCCGTACCCACTCCCTCCCTCCCCATACATGTGGGATTGGCGGTGAGACCTTGCAGGGATGTAACCTTATTTGAACTGTTCCCTTCCATAATCTTCATTCTTCCCCTTCCCTCCCTCATCCTCTTCCATTATTTTAATCTTTTCTCTCCTCATTTGACTAAAGTCCTTTTTGCTTCTGATTCTATTTTTTTTTTAACCTGAAAGATGATTTTCAACTCTTGTTGGAATTCACATGAAATAGATCACCTGAGACTCCCAGCCACTTGAGGAAAGTGCAAAGCAATGGTCGTGCTTCCATCTTGGAGCCCGGTGTGTTTTGGAGCCAGACTGATCAGATCCAACTCTGCTTTCTCCTTTGACCAACTCCATACCCTGGGGTCGGCGACTTCTTAAGTTAGCCCTCATTCTAAAACCAGGGAAATCCTACCTGGCTCAAAGCTCAGTGTATAAATGCCTAACACCATCCGTGGGACGCAGAAGGTTTTACTGGCTGATGCCATAAGATAATGGGAAAACTTCTTCTCTCTGCAAAGGGAAGAAGAATTATCAGGACTTCCATGCTTGGCTGTGGAGGCACAGGACAGTATAAGAGGAGGAGCAGAAGTCCCTCTCCCTGCACATAGGCAGCAGAGCGCTGGGCACAGTGTCTGTCCCTGATCGAAGCAGACCCAGGAGAGTGCACACAGCCACAGATAGAAGAGGGCAGAGCCAGGCACTCATTTGTTCTGTTGAGATATTCCTGGCCGCTTCCTCCTCTCCCTTATCCGCAGAGCTTACATTTCTCAACACCAGCAATCTGTACATTGAAGTCACTTTGCTCTGTTGGGAAACATAAATCTGGCCTCCTCAGAGTCCACTGTAGCAAATTGCTAGCACCTTCTCAGACACAAAGGAGAAAATCAAGGTTGACTGCAAAATTCTTCTAGCTGCTGGGAGAAGGTGTTCTGCTGGAGTTCTGTGCAAAGCTTTCTTCAAGGTGTGTTCTAGAGGGTGGTGTTGCCAAGAGACGCATTAAAAAAAAAAAAAGACTATTTGACTATTTTATGGTCAAAAGTTGGCAGAATATTGCAAGCTATACCCCCTTCTTGAAATAAATTGACAATCAATCAACATACAATTATTCTTAGGGATTTTGCTATAACAACTTCCATATTTTGACTACCATTTCCCAGAGTGATTTGACACAGAAGCCATTTTCCAAATAACAACTCTAAAACTTGGTGGAGCTGTTTCAAAGAAGGTACTTTCGGCAATCCTGCAAATAATCTCTAATCCCACTACCTCAAATTCTACCTGAAGTTCAGTGAGTCCTTGGTAGATAGAAGGGGCTCAGTAAGCATTTGCTAATTGAATGGAACTCCTGAGCGATTAGCAACTTGGCAAGCGAGAGACAATTACTCTATGTTGGTTGATGTAGTCAACCCACTGAGTAGCAACCCACAAAGATTTGTCTAACACATTCACCCTTTGCTGCAAGGTGAATAGCTTTAAACACAAGAATGCATTCTAGTGTGGAGAACTCCAAGCACTGAGCCCCGACTTTGACTTGCTTTCTTTGTTTCTAGACATTCCCCCCTGGCTTCATCAGTTAGCATCCATGCAGCATTGCTTGGAACAGTCCTGATTTTCAATGTTTTCTCCCATTTGTCTCATAAACCACTGAAATGTGCCCCAAGCTCAAATATTTCAGCACTGAACTACGTTTTTTAGATTTGTGTGTGTGTGTGTGTGTGTGTGTGTGTGTGTGTGTGTTTGTGTGTGTGTAGGGGTGCTGGATATTAAACCCAGTGGCATTCTGCCTCTGAGCTACACCCCAGCCCTATTTTAATTTTTATTTTGAAACAGGATCTCACTAAGTTGCATAGGACCTCACTAAGTTGTTGAGACTGGCCTCAAACCTGGGACCCTCCCATCTCAGCCTCTCAAGTACTGGAACTATAGGCATGCCCCACCACACTCAGTGGATTTCTCTTTCCACAGCTATTATTTATCAGAATAGTCTTTGTACACAGCTATTTTTATCAGACTATATACTTTGATGGTGAAATATATAAAGTATAGCCACAGGACCACACAGGACCACTCATAGTCAGCACAGTGGGGATTATCTATGCTAAACCAAGTGAGAGAAATCTGGTCTCTGTCTCTAAGTATGGTTCCAGGAAAGTCCGAAGTTGGTATCTCTTTGCCATTGTTTTGGCTTTTGAGAATGCTGATCTGTGCTTCCTCTGTGTAGGAGCTCATGCATTCTAAGACTGTGGCCTCCTAGTGCAGGGAAATGCAAACCTAGGGTCCTCATATCAATGCAAATGTCTTCTCCCAAGGACAAGGAGAGCCAGCACTGGTGGTATCTTGGTGATTTGCATTCTGCGGGAAGGGTTAACCTCATCTCACGGCCACTGTTGTCTCTGGACAGCCTGTCAGCCCACGAGAACACCCCATAATGGATTTGAAGTGGATCACGCAGCCCCTTGCAAGGTGGATGCTGTATTTATTGAATAGACATTAAAAAGAACATTTCTCAATTTCTCAGCACTGAACTCAGGGTCAATGGATCTTCTTGGCACTGACATGCTGAGTCAACTCCTAGCTC
>PVLC010036072.1:0-15963 GCA_004027655.1 Graphiurus murinus
CACACACACACACACACTCACACATCTTTCAAGAACAAATGTGAAATAACAATAGTCTCTCATGCAGCAGAACTACCTGAAAAGAATGGTTATGGAAGTTCTCTAAACAGAAAAGAAATGAGAAAATAAAGAATCTTGGGACATCAGGAAGGAGAAAAGAAAACATGGTGAGGACACAGAAAAAGACAAAGGACTTTCTTTTTTGCTTGAGTTTTCTGAGTTATATTTGGTGACTGAACAAAAGGTATAACACCATTTAATGTGGTTCTCAATGAAGATAGAGGCAATATTTTATTTTAATTAATTAATTAACTTATTGTGATACTGGGGTTTGAACCCAGGAACATTCTTACCTCTGAGCTATACCCCCAAGCCCTATTTGAAATTTTGAAATAGGGTCTCACTAAGTTGCTGAGGCTGGCCTTGAATCTAGGATCCTCCTATCTCAGCCTCCCAAGTAGATGGATTACAGGTGTGAGCCACTATATCCAGCTTAGAGGCAATATTTTAAATAATTATATTATAAATTGTTGAGGGTAAGGAGGTACAAAGGAAAGTAAGTTTTCTTCGCCTCACTTTAATTGGAAGAATGTCAATACCAGTAGATTTGGACAAATTCTATATAAATGAAGTAAGGTCTAAAGCAGCTGCTGAGTATGCAGCATGAAGACCAAAGCCAAAATCACTACAAATAATAAAATCAAATCCTAAAAATTCTACAAAAGGTCAAGTGCTTGGCAAGAAAAGGAAAGCTGAGAAATGAAAAAAGAAAAAGAAAATGCCAGCCTTATCAATAATTCAGAATAAACCTTTTAAATACACAAGTTTTTCAATGTCAATCACAGTGTCAGCCATTGGAAGGTAAGGAGGGAGCCTCTATCATGATGTATGATTACAATGCACCAAAACAAACAAACAAAAAACCCCCCAAAACACAACATTTATAATACACTAATTAAAAGATAGAGGAAGCCCAACGTGGTGCATGCTTGTAATCCCAGTACTTTGGAGGCTGAGACAGGAGGATCACAGGTTCAAATCCAGCCTTGGCAACTTCGCGAGGCTTTCCACAACCTAGTGAGACCCTATTTCCAAATAAGAAATAAAATCGGGCTGAAGATGTAGCTTGGAGGTAGAAAGCCTCTGGGTTCAATCCCAAGTACCAATAAATAAACAATAAGTAATAAAAAATAAAAGAGGAGAATGAAAATCATTACCCAACTATACTCTGTCTACAAAAATGTTACATCAAATATAATGACATACTGGGCATGATGACACTCACCTGTAATCCCAGTTCTTGGGAGGCTGAGATAGGAGGATTACAGGTTTGAGGCCAGCCTCAGCAAATTTTTGAGGCCCTCATCAACTTAATGAGACCCTGTTTTGTTTCAAAATAAAAAATAAAATAGAACTGGGTGTGTAGCTCAGAAGCAGAATGCCCCTGGGTTTAATCCTCAGTACCACACACACAAAAAAATTATGATATGCATAGGTGAGGAGTAAAAGAATGGAAAGCTATATCATGACAATATTAATCAAAGAAAACGAAGAATGGCTTTATTAATATCAGATAAAGTGGTCTTTATGGGATGAGGAAATTAGGAAAGATTATTTCTTTAAGTGCCTTTAATTGCCATTAAGATGATGTCAATCTATTGCTTAAAATATCAAGCACCACTACAAGAAACTGGCTTTAGAGGTCTATAATAAAAAACAAGGGGAAAAGAAAAAAGCACCATAGAAAAACAAAACAAGTAATACCTGAAATAAAGAGAAGAAAACGAGAATCAGCCCAAAGCATACACATCGATGTCTTTCTATTTTGTGGTTTATGACTGCACTATAGGAACCTTACTGATATTTCCAAAGTAATAGAACATCTGTGTGTGTGTGTGTGTGTGTGTGTGTGTGTATGTGTGTGTATGGTGCTGGGGATTGAACCCTGGTGCAGGGGCATTCTACCTCTGAGCTACACCCCAGGCCTTGTTATTTTTTATTTTGAAACAGAGTCCCACTAAGTTGGCTCAGGCTCACCTTGAACCTGTGATCCTCCTGTCTCAGCCTCCCAAGTACTGGGATTACAGGCATGCCCACTACGCCTAGCTATAGACTATCTTTATGTGGCTTAGAGATTTCCCACCCAGGAAGTAGGGGTATTATAACTTATAGTGAGGCCTGATCATGTCCTTGGCATATGAAGGACACTTTGGGGTGGGACAGGCACAATCAGTAGGAGAGCATGCATTTACTACACCAGTAAATGATGGTAACCCATTATCCCTTCCTTGGGTGGGGACAGGGAATGAAGGAAATGGCCAAAGTATGATAGTGGAGTCACCAATAATGTCCCCAAAAGTACAATGACTGGCTAGAATCTCTACCTTATTTCCTCTGTTTCACAAAATCACCATGCAAAATGTTGATGTAGAATGGTTGATCTCTAAAGCAGTATGGCGACCCAACAGATATCTCCATGGACCTGTGCTACATCAGCCACCAGCCTCAGACTTTGCATGACTGGGCATTGAACCCAGCAGTGCTCTACTACTGAGCTACACCCTACCCCTCTTTTTTTATTATTTTTTTTAGACAAGGTCTCACTAAGTTGCCAGGCTGACCTCCAACTTGCCATCCTCTTGCCTCAGCCTCTGAGTCACTGGGATTTCAGATGTGCACCATTGTGTCTGTGAGAGACACTCATTCTTGACAGCCCCTGGTCCCTAAATTCCAGAGTTCCTGTGTCGTCCAAATTCTTAATCATCTTTTCCAATAGTTCTGGGAACTGCCAAGCATGTGATTTCTCTTCGTGTTTTATGTCTTTCTTTTTACATTCACAAGCAGCAATGTTTCTCTTTGTGGAATTAAACTTCACAAAAATATCTTTGCAAGCAGATTTGTGTGTTGATAACAATCTGTTGATTAATTTGGCTGCGGCATGCTGATGGAGTGCGTGAATCTCTGGGAATGGTTCCAGCAGATACACATCGGTGTAATTAAACCCTTGCAGCATTTTACAACTGTCAGGATGATGTTCTACCATCCTGACACAGCCTGGCTTCAACTTGAAGGGGACGTGCGTGTCTGTCTTCCATAGCAGTTCGTGGACTGGGTGCCTGCTGCCCCACCCCCAGTTTCTTGGGTGGGTCCTCCTGAAGATACAGGAACTTTGCATCTGAGAGGCTGGGATTTAGATAAGTGTCCTCCATAAGCCCATGTGTTAAAGACTTGGTGCTCTGGGGGAGCTTTAAGGAGTGGGGGCTGATGGGAGTAAGTTAGGTCACTGGGGCATATCCCTGAAGGGGATGTTGGAACCCTGGCCTCTCCTCTTGTTCTTTGCTTCCTGGTTACCATGAGGTAAACAGACCTCCTTAGCCAGCCACGTGCTCCTGCCTTGATGTACTGAGCTGCTACAGACCCAAAGCAACAGGGCCAAGAGACCATGACTGAATCCTCTGAAACTGTGAACCCAACTAAACCTTTTCTCTTATTAAGTTGATTTATCTCAGGTGTTTGTTATAGTTACAAAAAGTTGACTAACACAAGAGGGTTGCAGGCTTAGTCTGATTTCCTTTCCCTTGTGATCTTTCTCTGTTTTATCCAAAGATGATGATAATAATGAGGAAGGCAGTTTAAGAAATGGGGAAGAGTGTAGGTTTTGGCACTAAACAGAGCTATATTTAAAATCCTGGTACTGCTGTTTGTAAATCCTGTGACGAAGTCTTAGTTTCCTCTTCTGTCAAGTGGATGAGCAACATTTTGATAGGAGACTTTTGGGAATTAGAAAGGAATATTCGGAGCTGAGCATAGTGGTGCACACCTGTAACCCTAGTACCTGGGAGGCTGAGGCAGGAGGATCACAGGTTTGAGGCCAGCCTCAGCAACCTAGCAAGGCCCTGTTTCAAAATACAAAAAAATAGAAAGGACTAGGGGTGTAGCTCAGAGGTAGAATGCTCTTGGGTTCAATTCTCAGTATTAAAAAAAAAAGCAGTATTTGGGGAGTGCTCTCAGAAAGGGATATTGACAGAGGGCTTGGAAGTATTTAAATAAATGATTGAACAATTTTATGTCTAAGAATTATGTAATCTTCATAAGAGCCCCAGGGACTTGGAGTGGGTGAGCAAGCAGGGCAGAGATATTTGCCTTCTCTTAGAGAAAAGAAAATTGAGGCATTAGTAAGTTGTACAACCTGGCCAGGGCTTTCTAGAACATATCAGTCCTTGGAGAGCAATCATAGAAATGAGTACAAGGACCAAGAGTGTGAGGGTAATGTAGGAGTGTGAGGCGAGACCTTGGGACCTACTGAATCCGTCGTCGAGGTACAGTGGAGTAGAATTCACAGGGCGACCAAGGGCTTTTCCATGATCATTATCTGTTTTTTGTAACCTGAGAGTTGATTCCCCAGCACAATAAACCCTCTTCACACCAGGAGTGCTTGCATGGACCGGATTCATCACTGGGAAATGGGAAAGAAAGAAAGAAAGGGAGATTTAAATTTAGAGTCCACACCTTACAGTTTCTGATATTTCTATCTGTATGGGACTGCAGTGTAACTTTGGACTGTCTTGTGAGTCTTAGAATCTTGGGGCTGGAAGGGGTGGTCAAGACAATACAACTCAACCTCCCATGATTCCAGAGCCACACAGTAATCCCAGATGTTCTACAGTTTCAGGGTTTATTAAACACTCAAACTGACCCAGATGCACAGTGGGACAGAGCTTGGGAATGACTTGGCCAAGGTCTTACAGCTTAGGACAGGGATCCAATGACCTCTCTACTCAGCCTCCAGTGGTGGAGAGCACCGGAGTTCCACACACCTCAGTCAGAGCACACGGGTCTCCTGTGTTGAGTCTTCTCTACCCATTGACAGCCACTCACTGACTGTAAATTCTTTCATTTATTTATTTGTTTGTTTACTTTTAATTTTATTTATTTGTTGTGGTATTGGGGATTGAATTTAGGAAGGCTCTACCACTGAACTCTAATCCCCAGCTCTATTTTTTCTTTTTGGGTGCTGGGGATTGAACCTAGGGGCATTCTACTTTTGAGCTACACCCCAGCCCATTTCTATTTTTTATTCTTGTTAAGTTGCAGAGGGTCTTGCTAAGTTGCTGAGGCTGACCTTGAATCTGTGATCCTCCTGTCTTAGCCTCCCAAGTACTGGGATTACAGGAGTGTGTCATTGTGCCCAGCTTAATTACACTTTAAAAAAACTACTACATTCCTTTCTCCTCCTCCTCCTCCTCCTCCTCCTCCTCCTCCTCCTCCTCCTCCTCCTTCTTCTTCTTCTTCTTCTTCTTCTTCTTCTTCTTCTTCTTCTTCTTCACTTTTGTAGTCTTTTCTCCCCTGCCCCCTGAGCCAGGTTTGGTGGCACATGCTTGTAATCCCAGCATTTGGGAGGCTGAGACGGGAGAATCCTGGTTTGTGGCCAGCCTCAGTTACCTAGTTAGACACTCCACAACTTAGTGAGACCCTGTTTCAAAATAAAGAATAAAAATAAACATACTTAGGATGATATTTCTCTTACATGAACATACACACATATTTTCTTAACTTGGGTGGGGATGTAAAGAGTGAATGTTGAAGCAAGAGTAACTTCACCAGGAAATTCAGCTGTTAAGTGAAGATTATGGAGCTCCCATCGGAGAACTATCAAAGGCACAAACTTCCAAAATGTGGCCCAAAATCTCAGAGGGGTTGGAAAGCCTGGAGGATTCCAGTACGTGAAAACACAAATCAAAATCAAGAAAAACTGTTACTTTATTTTATTTGTGGTGAGGGATTGAACTTAGGGCATTCTACCAATAGCCCTTTTTATTTTTGTTTTGCAATGGGAACCTGCTAAGTTGCCGAGGGTCTCACTACGTTGCTGAGGCTGGCCTTCAACCTTCGATTCTTCTCTTAGCCTCCCAAGTCCTGGCATTACAGCATGCACCACCACATCCGGCCAAGAAAGGCTGTTCTAAGTCAATCCACTAAAATATAATGGAAAAGATAGAGAAGTGTAAAGTTTCTACTAAATGCCAAGGATGCTACACAAGGGATTTAGCAACAAATCTACCTTTTGAGTTGCTGAGAAACCCAATGAAGGAGGCAGTGCGTGCAAAGATTCTGCTTGGAGTGCAGTTGGGATGTGGGGCTGAGACAACCTTTGTGACGAGAGGCAGGTCCCAGAAGAAGAACGTAGCTTTTGTGAGGACCCAGGACAAAGTGCCTGCTCGTTTTTAATGTAAAAGTAAAACAGGTTTAACAAGCATTTCAATATTCATTTTTCAATACATTAAAACTCAGTGTTGATGTTGGAGCATTTCCCGGATGCATTTTGCCACTGCTGTTACTATCGGCATGTTAAATGCCTTTCACAAGTCCCCGCTGCACATGGAGTAAATCTAAGATCCATTGTTATGACATTCTGTCCACATATAGGAAACATTTCTAATGTTTCTATATGCTCATATTTTATAATATCTATAAAGTGCAATACCTAGCAAATAGTATGTCGGGCTTTGGCAAATGATGACCGAGTGGCTCACCACCTGTTTCTGTCAGTAAAGTTTAATCGCAACACAGCACTCATTCATTTACATATTGTCTATGGTTCTTGCTCCAATAGCAGAGCTGAGTAATTGCAGCATAGGCTATGTGTCCAGTGAACCTAAAATACTTACTGTCTCTCCTTTTAAGATGAATCCTGAAACAAACTGATATGGCACAGTAGTTTGTAATGTGTCACACATGCTACATATTTATAAAGATAATAACATGCTGTATTGCGCATGTCCACATGTAATATGATCATCATTCACATGTAATCCTTGGACCTGGCTAATGTTTGGAGATGAAGCATTTGGCGCTTTGTGCCACTGAAGCATTAGAACATTTCTCCAGTTCAGAGACTTTTTCAGGTTGGAACATCTGAAAATTGTCCTGTGGGTTTGGTTAGAATATACAGAAACCACTAGACAAAAATAATGATTGATACAGCAATTAACAAACACAATTCTAGTTGAATTTTGTTCTGTCTTCCAAACCAATAGTTACCAGATGGAGCAGCTCTTATGGCTGGTCCACATCAAGGACTATGGTTCAAATTGGGGTTGAGTGATGGATTCTCTGAGCCATTCAGAGAACACAACATTGGCACAAAATCAGTACATTTGCATTTTGTGGCCTAGACGGAGAGACAGCTTTGGGGTCTAGAGCATTCAAAAGCTAATTTTGGGGGCGATGAAAATTCAAGTGTGCTGAACAGATGTATGGAGATTTTTCATTGAGTGTGTTTCTCCTAGTCATTGGTTTGCTGTGCTTTGCTCTCCAGCCAAGTCTTTACCGCAAAGTACCAGGGCACAGCCACTATGATATGATGCAGGTTTTATCCTGCAAGATGGCATAAGCTAGCAGGCCTTTGTGTACGTGCCCCGTGTGTCCCCAAGTCTTTATTTTCTGCCCTCTGATTGATTGCAGCAGACAAGCACTTGCTGCATGTTTTCTAAGCAATAGCAGAGTTGTTTCCCTCTAACCTGTGCGGCTGACATGGGGCTTTGGTTAACTGGCGTTAGTGAAGAGACATAAACTTTTGGCAGAATCGTGTACCTCTCTCTGTTTTTTGACAAAGAGACATTGCATAGTCTTACCAGAGCCAAGCAATTCTCCTCTAGTGCATATGAATATTCATCGAATGCATAGGAATGAAATCACAAAGGCATCTGTTACACCACACAGGCTTACTGCGAAGCTGGGCATTTCCTGTTTTTTTGGAATGTCAACAAAGAGCATTTCATTTGAATAAAGCAATAACTTCTTAGTGTGTCCCTGAGAAGCTCAGTCTATCTATTAAGTATTTCTGGTGTGAAAGGAGACATGGCCGGAGGTCTCCAAGCTTCATTAGGACTCAGCCTGGGAACATGATGGCATTGCTGAAGTTGTGCCATTTCCAGGGGTCTTGGCCACTTGCTCATCCACTCAGTGGCTTCCCTCCCTTGCTCTTTCTCCTTCCTCCTATATTCCTGCTTCTCTTAGGGCTTTTGTTCACAGAGGGTTAATGACAGGCAACAGTGGCTTGGTGGCCTGGGGGGTTGTCCTATTAACAGAGCTGCAAATTGGAGCTGGGCATGATGGCGCATGCCTGTAATCCCAGTACTTGGGAGGCTGAGACAGGAGGGTTACAGATTTGAGGCCAGCCTCAGCAATTTAGCAAGACCCTATCTTAAGATAAGAAATAAATAAATAAAAAGGGCTGTGGGTGTAACTTGGAGGTAGAATGCTCTTGGTTTCAATCCACAGTACAAGAAAGAAAGAAAGAAAGTAAAAGAAAGAAAGAAGGAAGGAAGGAAGGAAGGAAAGAGGAAGAGAAAAAAATTTTAACTGAAGAAGAATTTTCTGAGCATCTTGGTTTTTCTTTTTTTGTTTGTTTGGTGCGTGTGTGCGTGTGTGTGTGTGTGTGTGTGTGTGTGTGTGTGTGTGTGTGTGTGTGTGGTGTACTGGGATTGAACCCAGAGGCATTCTACATCCGAGCTATACCCCTAGCCCTATTTTTTATTCATTATTTTGAAACAGGGTCTTACTAAGGTGTGGAGGGCCTCACTAAGTAGCTGAGGCTGGCAGTGAACCTGTGATCTTCCTGTCTCAGCCTCCCAAGTACTGAGATTACAAGCGTGTGCCACCATGCCTGGCTATCTTGGTTTTTCTTGACAGAATACCACCTGCAGGAGAAACCACATCTGCTTTGCCTTCAGATGGCTTGGTTCTTTGCAAAATGCCTCTCTCAGGCGTGAGCTTCATAAAATGGTTATAATGATACAGGAACACTTTACCATCATCTTAGGCGGAACTCGGGGAATTTATCATAGATGTGAGGAGCTAGCTCTAGACTGTTGACTTGGTATCTGCAGGGGATGGGTCCCAGGAACCCCCTCCCACCTCCGTGGGTACCCAATCTACAAGTGTTCAAGTCCTTTATATAAGACAGCATAGTATGTGCATAGAACCTACACACATCCTCTCAAACACTTTAAATCATCTCTAGATTACTTATAAAACCCAAGACAATGTACATGCTATGCAAAGAAGAATTATACTTTATTTCTTAGGGAATAATGACAAGAAAAAAATTGTGTGGGTATTCAATACAGACACTTTTTTTTTTTTTTTGGTACTGGGGATTGAAGCCAGGTCTATTCTAGCTGTGAGCTATCCCTCCCCTCCAGACCTTTTGAAACAGAGTCCCACTTAGTTGATGAGGGTCTAGCTAAGTTGCTGAGGCTGACCTCAAACCTGTGATCCTCCTGTCTCAGCCTCCCATGTACTGGGATCACAGGCACAAGGCACTGTACCCAGTTGCAGTTTTCTTTTCTAATATTTATGACCTGCTGCTGATCGGACACAGAGCTTGTGCATTTGGAGGACAGCTACATTCCTACACATCCTTGTTTCCTACTGGTGACCACAGGATCATGTTTTGGGATTTGCTGCCAGTGGACACTCTCTGGGAAATGAACCCCTGGGTTCCCAGGAGTCCATCTGAGGCTCACACAGAGACACAGTGGTCACATGACCTGGTGGAGGGTGATGGCCACCTCATTAGTGTGAGGACTGCCGAGGGAAGGAGGAGGAGGATTGTCTAATTACTTGTGGACTTTTCTCTCCATTGCTAATTAATCCTCCCTTGGTTCTTAGGGGAGATAAGCATCCGCACTCACCAAGCCCTGCCTCTCACTCACTGGCACCGGCATCACAAAGCTGGCATGAGTCTCGGTAGCAGCCCGTGGATCTTGTGAGGCTTCTGAAGCCACCGATGTTACGAAATCCTCTTGGGCTTCATGGTTGTGCTGTCATCCTGCCGCGCCTTAGGGGCCGTGTGTCATCCGCTAATTATGCTCCAATGCTCGTTAGCTCCCGATGTGGTGTGGGAGGGGAGCGGGGCCTCTGCCCACACGAGGTGCCCAGGATGGCAGCTATGCAGAGTCTGCTGTGATCAAACTGTCGGACGCATCGTCTTGCCTGGTTTTTACAGCCCGTGTGCTGTTTGTTTATCCACTGGGAGGATTTTAAATCTCCTTTTCTTTTCACAGGTTCTGGGAGTCCCAGCTGCATGGACGTGAACATCTTCTGTGCAGAGAACTTCTCCTGGGGCTGGACCATAACCAAGTTTGGGCCAAGAGGAAGGAAGGGTGGGATTGTCAGGACCCAAGCTGTGAGGACGGTCCCTGGAGGGAACGCCCGACTGACACCTGCCTTCCCCGGGAGACGAGTATAATGAACAGTTCTCCCTTCCTCTCTCAGGCTCCTGAGTTGAGAATCTCATCCAGTGGCCATGCCAGCAACAGGCAGGCTTCAGAGCAGGGTTGAGTAGGTGAACCAAGAAGGGCAAACAAGAGACTTCATCCACAGCTGCATGGCGGTTCTGGACAGCCAGCATCAGCTCACTCCTATGACGAGGGAAGCCATAGATACTGAAGCCTCTCTGTTCAAAGAGGAGAAGAAGCAGCAAAATTAGTGAACTAGTGATGTCTAGCTGTCTACATCATGTAGGTTTTCATTTAGTTCTCAAAGGAATATTGGGGATATTATTTCCCTCTGTGTGTGTAGGGGGTGGTGCTGGGGATTGAACCCAGGAGTGTTTTACCTCTGAGTTACACCCCCAGCCCTATTTTATTTTTTATTTTGAATCAGGGTCTTACTAAATTGCTGAGGGCCTTGCTAAGTTACTGAGGCTGGGCTCATACCTGCAATCCTCCTGTCTCAGCCTCCAAAGTACTGAAATTACAGGCATGCACCACCACAACTGGCCTCAATTTCCCATTGAGAAAAGGTGTTAAGAGGTATCAGTAAGTAACAAGATGGGGATTTGAGTGGGCTGTTGGCTACACTACACTCACCTTGAGGACTGGGGGCACATGAAATCCAGTATCAGTTAGACCTTGGAGGAAGAGCATGAGAAACATAAACCATTTTTTCCTGTGTCCAACTGCTGTAGGAAGAAAAGATTGAAGACAGGAGAGTGGGGTTGGAGGGTTAAGAAGCAGCTCGGAGCTCCTCCTGGGATACCCTCAGGCCCCATCCTCTATTCTCTGTACCAATCCAGGGGAGAAAGGGGGAGCAAAGTGCAGGGCGGGGTGGCAGGGAACCCAGACCCAGCAGAAGTACCCCAGGAAATCTCCTGCTGTGGAGGCCAGATTGGGTGTTGCTTCCGTGCGGCCGGTCACTGTAACAGGCATGAATGGACCTTAAGTACAGTCACTAGAAGGTTCCCTGGATCCAGGACCAAGTGGCTCCAGTTGAAGTCAAGACCATGCTCCTTGCAGAACAGGAATGTACGAAAGAAAAGAATTCCTTGCCAGGCATGGTGGTACAGGCCTGTAATCCCAGTACTTCGGAGGCTGAGACAGGAGGATTGCAGGTTTGAGGCTAGCCTCAACAAACTAGCAAGATCTTTAGCAACTTAGCAAGACTCTGTTTCAAAAATAAAAAATAAAAAGGGCCCAGGGTGTATCTTGGAGGTAGAGTACACCTGGGTTCAATTCCCAATACAAAGGAAAGAAAGAGGGAGGGAGGAAGGGAAAGAGGGAGGGACATAGGCAGGCCTAGTCTAGAAGGAACCTGCAGCCCTAGTTTTGGCAGGTTCTCACTGTGGAACCATGATCCTCCTCTCTGCATGTGTATAATCGCCACTGGCTGACTGCATTTGCTTTTATAAGTTTATTTTCTTTGCTCGGATTTTAATAGGAATTGAATTAAAACTATGCATCAACTTAGAAAGTGTGTTGGTCAGTTCTTCATTACTGTGGCAAAATACCTGAGAAAAATAAATGTAGAGGAAGAAAGGTTGATTTGGGCTCACAGTTTTGGAGGGTTCCGCACAAAGGCAGCCAGCTCCATGGCTTGGGGTCTGAGTGAGGCAGAACATGTGGGGGGCAGGGGGGCAGGGGTGGAGGAAAGCTGCTCACCTCCTGGTGGGTAGTAAGGAGAGAGAGCAAGAGTGAGCTTTTAGATTTTGTTTCTATTAATTTAGTTTTTGGTTTTATTTATGCTCTTACCTTTATTAATTCCTTTTCTCTACTTGTTTAGGGATTTCTTTGCTTTTCTCTTTCTTTCTTTTTCTTTTTCTTTCTTTCTTTCTTTTTTTTTTTTTTTTGAGATGAAAGCTTAGATTATTATTTTGAGAACTTTCTTCTTTTCTTTTTGGTACTGGAGATTGAACCCAAGGGCACTCTACTTCTGAGCTATACCCTCAGCTTTACTTTACTTTTTATTTGTTTTTTTTGTTTTTGTTTTTTCCGGTACTAGGGATGGAACCCAGGGGCACTCTACCTCTGAGCTACACCCCCAGTCCTATTTTTTATTCTTTATTTTTGAAACAGGGTTTCACTAAGTCTCGGGGGGCCTCACTAAGTAGCTGAAGCTGGCCGCGAACCCACCACGCCTGGCTCTTTATTTTATTTTTTATTTTGAAGTAGGGTCTCACTAAGTTACTGCATGCTCACTTCAAACCTGTGATTCTCTTGTTTCAGCCTCCCAGGTACTGGAATTATAGGCGTGCACCACTGCATGGCTTCTTCCTTTCTTATATAAGTATTCAGTGCCATGAAATTCCTTCTACTTTAGCTGCATTTCAAAAATTACTTCATGGTGAAATTTTATTTTCATTTAGTTCAGCATATTTTCCAATTTCCCTTGAGAGTTTCTTTCTGAAGCATGGGTTATTTAGCAGTGTGTTGTTTAATTCCAAGTGTTTGGAGATTTCCTGTTATCTTTCTGATATTCATTCTAGCTCAGTTCCATTATGGTCAGAAAGCATACTTTGTATGATTTAGAATCTTTTAAATGTGTGAAACTTTGTTTTATGGACCAAGATGTGGTATATTTAAATAAATGTTCCATGTATACTTGAAAAAAATGTATATTATGCTGATGTTAGATGCAGTGTTTATAAGTGTCAATTAGTCCCACTGGTTGATGGCCATTCACTTCCCCTCTAGCCTTGATGGTTTTCTAAGTACTGCATTTACTACTGAGAGAGGGAGGAATTGAAATCCCCAGTTATAATTGTTGACTTGTCTATTTTTATTTTGGGGTTTATTCATTTTGCTTCATGTACTGTGAAACTCTGTTGTTCAATGCATACACATTTTGAACTGCTATGTTTTCTTGAAATAATCATTTTATCATTGTGTAATGAACCTCTTTATCCTTGATAATGCTTGGTGTTCTGAAAGCAACTTAGTCTGACGTCAGTCCAGAAACCCCTGATCTCTTTCAACCTTTTTTGTATGTTAATTTTACAACCTGCACCTTTACTGGATTCACTTATTATTTCTAACAGGGTTTTGCTGAGTCTTCAGCAAGGAAAGAAATGATCATATAATGATTATATATATGTATGATTATGATTATATATATGTATGATTATTTAATTTAATTTCTTCCTTTAAGATGCCCTTTGTTTCTCTTTCTTGTTTAATTGCTCTAGCTAGGACTTCCAATACTATGTTGAAAAGAAGTGGTGAAGGCTGGGCATGGTGATACTCACCTGTAATCTCAGTACTTGGAAGGCTGAGACAGAAAGATCACAGGTTTGAGGACAGCCTCAGCAATGTAGCAAAACTCTCAGGAACCTAGTGAGACCCAGTTTCAAAACATACAAACAAACAAACAAACAAATCAATGCTAGGGTATAGATCAGAACTAGAATGCCCCTGGGTTCAATCCCCAGCACAACACACACACACACACACACACACACACACACACACACACACACACACACACAGTGGTGGGAGTAGGCATCTCTACATTATATCAGATCTTAGAAAAAAAGATTCCAATTTTCCCCATTGATTCTGATGTCAGCTGTGTGCTTTTAATACATGGGGCTTATTTTGTTGAGGTAAGAACCTTTTATACTTTATTGAGAGTTTTAATCATGAATTGGTGTTGAATTTTGGTCAAATGCTTTTTATAAATTTATTGAGATAACTATGATTTTCTCTTATTTTGTTTAATGTCAATGTCAATGATTGATTATCATCAATCATCATGTTGATTGATTTGTGTATGTTGAACCAGAACCATTTTTGCATCCCTGGGACAAATACCACTTGGCCTTAGTATATGACACTTTTGATGTGCTATTTAAATTGATTTTTTGATATTTTGCTAAGGATGTTTGAACTCGTGTTTATCAAAGAAATTGATCTGTGTTTTTCTTTTATTGATGTGTCTTTGCCTAGTTTTGGTATCAGGGTGATATTGGTCTCATAAAGTGAGTTTGTCCTCCTCTTGCTCCTCCTTCTCTTTTTCCTCCTCCTCCTCCTCCTCCTCCTCCTCTTCCTCCTCCTCCTTGTCCTCCTCTTTCTTTTAGAATTTGAATCATTATTCTCCTAAAAGTGATGTTTTATTGTCTCTTGTTGCTTTCAAGAATTTTTCTTTGTCTTATGTTTTCAAAAATTTGATTATGATGTATCTGGGTGTGGACTTTTAAGTTTTTCACTGAGTTTTGGAAGTTTCAAATATTACTTCTTTATATATTTTTTCACACTCTTTCTATTCTTCTTCTGGAACTCCTATGATAAGAATGTTAGATCTTTTGTCATGGTTGTATAACTCTCTGAGGCTTGGTTCAATTTATCAGCCTACTTTCTCTCTGTGTTTAGGTTAGATCATTTTTATAGAACCATTTTCTGTTTTACTGGTTCGTTCCTCTGTCATCTTCATTTTGCTAACAAGCCCATCCAGGAAATTTGACAATTTTTCTTATTGTATTCTCAGTTCTGTTTGGTTCTTCCTCACATCTTGTATTTGCTGAGATTTCCTATTCCCATTTGTTTGAAGAGTATAATTAGTTATTTGGCCATTTTTATGATTGCTGCTTTCAAACACTTGCCTGATAATGTCAACATCTCTGTTACCTTGTCATTTAGTATGTTGATTGTCTTTTATTTTTCAAGTTGGGGTTTTTGTTATGACAGGTAACTTTGGATTCTACCCTTGAGCATTTTAAATATTATTCTAGGAGACTTTGGTTCTAATTGAAGCTTTCTATGTTATCAGTTAGTCAACCTTTTTAGATTCAGAATGCATATCCTGGCTTAATTATATGGACTGCGATTCACTTGTTAATATAGATCTGAATATTCACAGTAGTGTTCTGGACTATAGCATCTGTATGTTACTCAGAGGTGATCTGGAACCTGGGCAAAATTCCACACCATAACTCAAAGTCACTTCACACATGAGCCACTTTTAGGTATGTTTAGAATACCCACACTAAAACATACATTTTTCATGTGTGTAGTACTGGGCATTCTACCTCTGAACTATATCCCCAGCCCTATTTTTATTTTTTATTTTTGATCTCACTAAGTTGCTGAAGCTGGCCTCGATCCTCCTGTCTCAGCCTCCCAAGTAGTGGGATTACAGGCATGCAATACCACATCCAACAAGAAACATGTATTTAGTCCCCTCTTCTCTGTAACTTCCCCTTCCCAAAGTTGTAGGACATTGTTTACACAGTATAGGAGAGGGTCTTCTACCTACCAGTCTCTGTGGTGTGTCCAGTGGGAGAGAATGGTGGGCATGGCCTCAGGCCAAGAAGGGGATGTCAGCCTGGCCCTGCCTATAATCTCTGTGGCAGGTGCATCAACTTCGTGTGGGGATTTACCATGTCTTTGCACATGTCCACTTAGGTTAGAGTGGGAATGGTCCATGGAACTGACTTCTACCATCTTCACTGCACCTAGTGGTGAAGAGGAGGGATGCGACCATTGCTCCCATTGCTGGCTTCTATGGGGAGCAATGGTTGGTACCCACAGAGTCTCCACAGGATGTGGCTTCCTTCATGATGCTTGCCTCCAGTAGGGCAGGCACAATCTGTGGGTTTCTATCTTACAGGGCTGTTCTCCTTCCAACTTTTGGTGAGAAGTAGTGAGCATTTTTGGAGGGTTTTGTTTTTTGTTTTGTGTTGTT
>PVLC010036073.1:0-15989 GCA_004027655.1 Graphiurus murinus
TCTTTGCAGATGACATGATATTATACCTAGAAGACCCAACAAAGTCAGGCAAAAAACTTATAGAACTGATCAACAAATTCAGCAAAGTGTCTGGATACAAAATCAATCTTAAAAAATCAGAAGCTTTCCTCTACACCAACCATAAAACCACTGAAAAAGAAATCCAGAAAACAATTCCACTCACAATAGCATCCCGAAACATAAAATACTTAGGGATAAACCTAACCAAAGAGGTAAAAGACCTCTATAAGGAAAATTACAAAAAGCTGAAGAAAGAAATTGACGAAGACCTTAGAAAATGGAAAAATCTACCATGCTCTTGGATAGGCAGAATAAATATCATCAAAATGGCCATCCTCCCAAAAGTAATCTACAAATTCAATGCAATACTCATGAAATTACCAAGGTCACTCCTCACAGATATAGAAAAATCAGTCCTCAAATTCATTTGGAACAACAAAAAGCCCAGGATAGCCAAAGTAGTTCTTAGTAACAAGAATCATGCAGGAGGTATCACAATACCTGACTTCAAACTTTACTACAAAGCTACAGTAATAAAAACAGCATGGTATTGGCACAGAAATAGACACACAGACCAATGGAGCAGAATAGAAGATACAGAAACAGACCTACGTGCTTACAGTCAACTGATTTTAGACAAAGGAGCCAAAAATATACACTGGAAAAAAGATAGCCTCTTTAACAAATGGTGTTGGCAAAACTGGTTAATCATATGCAGGAAAATAGAAATAAACTCCACTTTCTCACCCTGCACAAGAGTCAATTCCAGGTGGATCAAAGACCTGGAAGTCAGGCCAGAGACCTTGCAGCTACTTGAAGAGGGCATAAGCCCAACACTTCAACACATAGGCACAGGTAAAAACTTTCTCAACAATACCTCCAAAGCACAAGCAACTCAAAGGAAGATCAATACATGGGATTGCATTAAACTAAAGAGCTCTGTGCAGCAAAGGAAACTATCAAGAACCTCAACAGAGAATCCACAGAGTGGGAGAAAATCTTTGCCAGCTACTCATCTGACAGAGGACTCATATCTAGGATATACAGAGAACTCAAGAAACTCACAGCTAAGAAAACAAATAACCCAATCAAAAAATGGGAAAAGGATCTAAATAGACACTTCACAAAAGAAGAAATACAAATGGCCAATAAATATATGAGGAAATGTTCCACATCATTAGCAATCAGAGAGATGCAAATCAAAACTACCTTGAGATTTCACCTAACTCCAATCAGAATGGCAACTATCAAGAACACAAACAACAACAAATGCTGGCGAGGGTGTGGAGAAGTGGGAATCCTAATACATTGTTGGTAGGATTGCAAATTAGTGCAACCACTTTGGAAAACAGTATGGAGGATCCTCAGACGAATGGGAATGATCCTACCATATGATACAGCAATACCTCTACTGGGTATCTACCCAAAAGAAAGGAAACCAAACTATCAGACCAATGCATGTGTATTTATGTTTATAGCTGCACAGTTTACAATTGCCAAACTATGGAACCAGCCAAGATGTACATCAACAGATGAATGGATTACAAAACTATGGGATATGTCCACAATGGAATTTTACTCAGCCTTAAAGAAGAACAAAATCATGTTATTTGCAAGGAAATGGAAGGAACTGGAAAACATTATGTTAAGTGAGATTAGTCAGTCTCAAAAAGTTAAAAATCGAATGCTCTCCCTAATATGTGGAAGCTAGGGAGAAAATGGGACATAGGAGGGACTCCAGATGAAGGAGAATTCTTAGGTGAACAAAGAATTTGATTTAACGGAAGGTGATGGGGGGAGGGGGGACACCCTAATGAGCATGATTTACTTACAAGATCACATCAACGTCAATCACTAAACTGACCTTGAGAAGGAGGGAGAAGGAGGGAGGGGGGTGGGAATTGGGGCAGGGTTAATGAGAAATGTGTGCATTGATATCTTTACCTATACTAACTTGTATCCAACAAAAATGTGTGATTAACCCTGTTGTACCCAAGAAATGTATAAAAATCCATGCAAAGAAATTAAAAAAATAATTAATAAAAAAATATAGCATGGTGGCCTTACTGAGGAATGGACACTGGGGAGAAACTGATAAAAAAAGAATAAACTAGATGTGAGAAAAGCTGCAGAAAGGACATTCCAGGCAGAGATAATAGCATGAGTCTATGTGTTGTAAGGCAAAAAATACCAGGGTACCAAGAGGGAAATGGGCAAGTGGAAGAGCTGTGAGAGATGGTTTGTTGGGATAGAAAGGGGCAGGAAAGAACTAACAAGTAAATGCCAGAACCATAGAAACAATAATTTCTAGGAAGCAAACAACTAAGCAAAGAAGAACAAACACTATCTCAAACAGAAGTCAAAATTCAAAATGTTAGGAATTAAAAATCATCTCTCAATAACCACATTGAATATAAATGACCTCAACTCCCCAATAAAAACATACACAGTAGTAAAATGGATTAAAACCCATAGTTCATCTATATGCTGCCTGCAGGAAACACACCTTACAAGCAATGATTCCTACAAACTAAAGGTGAAGAGCTAGAGTAAGTAATCCATGTCAATGGAACACGAAGACAAGCAGGAGTAGCAACTATGATATCAGGTAAACTAGACTTCAAGTCTAAGCTTATCAGAAGAGACAAACCAGGTCATGTTTTACTAGTAAAAGGAACAATCCAGCAAGAGGAAATAACAATTGTCAACATTTATGCCCCAAACATAGGTGCAGCCACTTTCATAAAACAAACTCTTCATGATTCCCAAGTCACACATAGTTCCCAATAAACTCTTCAAACTAAGTCACACATAGTTCCCAATACAATAATACTGGGAGACTTCAATACTCCTCTCATATTATTAAAATGATCTTCTAGACAAAGGGTCAGTAAAGATGCCATAGACCTAAAGAATACCATAAACAAAGTGGACCTATTAGACATATACAGAATATTTCACCCAACTACAGCTGAATTCACATTTTTCTCAGCTGCTTGTGAAACCTTCTCCATAATAGACCACATTCTGGGCCACAAAGCAAGCACTGACAAATTCAGAAAATGTAACGTAATTCCCTGTGTCTTTTCAGACCAAAATGGAATGAAATTAAAAACAAACTCTAAAAAGACCCAGAGTAACCATGTAAACACACAGGGACTGAACACCACACTGCTGAACAAGGAATGGGCCATAGAAGAAGCAAGGGGAGAAATTAAAAATTTCCTAGAAAACAATAAAAACAGAGACACATCAAAACCTCTGGGACACCTTGAAGGCAGTACTAAGAAGAAAATTTATATCTCTAAGTGCCCACATAAGCAGAACAGAAAATCACCAAATAAATAACCTAATGACACAGCTCAAAGTCCTTGAAAAATAAGAACAGTTTAACTGTAGAAGACAGGAAATTATTAAAATCAGAACAGAAATTAATGAAGTAGAGAATAAAAAAATACAGAAAATAAAACCAAAAGCTGGTGTCTTGAAAAAATAAACAAGATAGATAAGCCATTAGCCAACCTAACCAAAAGAAGGAGAAAATGAACCCAAATTGCCAAAATAAGAGATAAAAAAGGTAACATTACCACCAACCATGTGGAAATACAGAGGATCAACAGAAATGACTTTGAAAAACTACTCCAACAAAATGGAGAATCTAGAAGAAATTGACAAATTTCTAGACACATATAACCTTCCTAAACCAAGTCAAGAAGATATAAAAAACTTAAACTGACCAATAGCAATCAAAGAGATAGAAACAGCAATCATGAGTTTACCATTAAGCAAAAGCCTAGGGTCAAATGTTTTTCCAAGTGAATTTTATAAAACCTTTATAGAAGAGCTAATCCCAATGTTCCTCAAACTATGCTGTGAAATAAAAAGAAGTGGGACTCTCCTGAACACATTCTATGAAGCCAATATCACATTAATACCAAAGACAGCTCAAGAAAAGAAAACTATAGGCCTATATCACTGATGAAATTAGATGCAAAACTGCTAAACAAAATACTAGCAATACACATTCAAAACCACATCAAGAAAATTATACACCATGACCAAGTTGGGTTCATCCCAGGGATGCAAGGCTGATTCAACATATGAAAAACAATCCATGTAATTCACCACATAAACAGAATCAAAGACAAAAATCTCATGTCACATCATCATTTCAATAGATGCTGAAAAAGCATTTGATAAGATCCAACACCCATTCATGCTAAAAGCACTGCAGAGAATCGAAATAAAAGGAACATACCTCAGCATCATAAAGGCAATATACATTAGGCGTAAAACCAACATTATATTAAATGGAGAAAAACTGCAAGAGTTCCCACTAAAAACAGGAACAAGACAAGGATGTCCATTATCACCACTTCTGTTCAATATAGTACGTGAGACTCTAGCCAGACCGATAAGGCAAGAGAAGGAAATCAAAAGTGTAAAAATAGGGAAAGAAGAACTAAAACTATCCCTTTTTGCAGATGACATGATACTATACCTAGAAGACCCAACAAACTAAAAAAAAAAAAAAAAAAAAAAAAAAAAAAAAAAAAAAAAAAAAAAAAAAAAAAAAAAAAAAAAAAAAAAAAAAAAAAAAAAAAAAAAAAAAAAAAAAAAAAAAAAAAAAAAAAAAAAAAAAAAAAAAAAAAAAAAAAAAAAAAAAAAAAAAAAAAAAAAAAAAAAAGGCTTATAGAACTGATCAACAAATTCAGAAGCTTTCCTGTATGCCAACCATAAATCCACTGAAAAGGAAATCCAGAAAACAATTCCACTCATTATAACACCCACAAAAATAAAATACTTAGGATTAAACCTAACCAAGGAGGTAAAAGATCTCTACAAGGAAAACTATAAAAATTTGAAAAAAGAAATTGAAAAAGACCTTAGAAGATGGAAAAATCTTTCATTCTTTTGGATAGGCAAAATAAATATCATCAAAATGGTCATTCTCCCAAAAGTGATCTACAAATTCAATGTGATTCCCATTAAATTACCAAGGTGACTCCTCACAGACACAGAAAAACCAGTTCTTAAATTCATTTGGAACAACAAAAATTCCAGAATAGCCAAACTAGTTCTTAGCAACAAGAACCATGCAGGAGGCATCACAATACGTGACTTCAAACTATACTACAAAACCACAGTAGTAAAACCAGCATGGTATTGGCACAAAAACAGACAAATAGACCAATGGAGCAGAATAGAAGACTCAGAAGCAAACCCACACACTTAAAGTCAATTATTTTTGACAAAGGAGCCAAAAACATACACTGGAAAAAAGATAGCTTCTTCAACAAGTGGTGTTGGCAAAACTGGTTAACCATATGCAGAAATATGGGAATAAATCCCACTTCCTAGCCCTGCACAATAATTAACTAAAGATGGATCAATGACCTGGAAATCAGGCCAGAGATCTTGCAGTTACTTGAAGAGGGCATAGGCCCAATATTTCAACACATAGGCACAGGTAAAAACTTTCTCAACAAGACCCTAAAGGCACAAGCAACTCAAAGGAAGAGCAATACATGGGATTGCATTAAACTGAAGAGCTTCTGTGCAGCAAAGGAAACTATCAAGAACCTTAACAAAGAGCCCACAGAGTGGGAGCAATATTTTGCCAGCTATTCCTCTGATAGAGGGCTAATATCTAGAACATACAGAGAACTCAAGAAATGCACAGCGAAGGAAAAAATAACCCAGTCAAAAATGGGCAAAGGATCTAAATAAACACTTCACAAGAGGAGAATTACAAATGACCAATAAATATATGAGAAAATGTTAAACATCATTGGCAATCAGAGAGATACAAATCAAAACTACCTTGAGATTTCACCTAACTCCAATTAGAATGGCAATTATCAAAAACACAAACAAGAACAAATGCTGGCGAGGGTGTGGAGAAGTGGGAACCATAATACATTGTTGGTGGGATTGCAGATTAGTTCAACCACTTTGGAAAACATAATGGAGAATCCTCAGATGAATGGGAATGAACCTACCATATGATCATGAAATACCACTTGTAGGTATCTACCCAAAAGAATGGAAACCAAACTATCAGACCAATGCATGTTTATCTATGTTTATAGTTGCACAATTAATAATTGCCAAACTATGGAACCAGCCAAGATGTCCATCAACAGATGAATGAATTACAAAACTATGGGATATGTACACAGTGGAATTTTACTCAGCCATAAAGAAGAACAAAATCACGTCATTTGCAGGGAAATGGATGGAACTCGAAAACATTATGCTAAGTGAGATTCATCAGTTATAAAAGGTAAAAAATTGTATGCTCCCCCCAATATGGGGAAGCTAGGGAGAAAATGTGATGTAAGAAGGACTCTAGACAAAGAAGGGGAATCCTTAGATGAGCAAAGAGGGTGACTTAACCGAGGGTGATGGGAAGGGGGAGGGGAATACCCTAATGCACATGATTTACTTTGACAATCATATTGAAGTCAATCATTAAACTGAACTTGAGAGGGAGGGATGAGGGAGTGGGGTGGAAATTGGAGAAGGGTTAAATAAGAAATGTGTGCATGTATGCCTCTACCAGCTTGTACCTAGCAGGGATGTATGATTACAATGCACCAATAAAATAAATAAATAAATCTTAATTTTGCTGATTTTTCTATTGTTTATTTTATTAATTTCTATTTTAATATTTGTTATTTTCTTCCTTCTGCTTACTTTGAAAGAATTCATTCATTTTTTCTTTCTAGTAATTTAATATGTAAAATTAGATTCTTTATTTGAATTTTTTTTAATGTGGGCATTTATGACTGTGAAATTCTCTCTTAGTATTGTTTGTTCTGCATCCTATAAGTTTTTGTTTATACTTTTATTGATGCACTATAGCCTCACCTCATAATGCAGGTCATAGTGATAGTGACATATATGCATACAGCACTTGGCATGCTTTCCCCAGGTCCTTCCCCACTCCCTCCCTTCCCCACACAGGATATTGAAATAGGCATTGATATTCTCACATATGTATATAATGTCCATGGAAATGATTCCTTCATTGATCCTCCTTCTCCCTCTCCCCTTCCCTCAGACCACCTCCCTGGCTGGAGTTTCTCCTCCATTATTTAAATTCTTTCTTGTACCAAGATTACTCTTCAGTTTCTGTATATTAGAGAAAACACATAACCCTTCACTTTCTGTGACTCGCTAATCTCACTTAACATAATGTTCTCCAGGTCCATTCATTTTCTTACAAATGACATAATTTTGTTCTTCTTGATTGCTGAGTAGAATTCTATTGTGTGTATATCCCATAATTTTGTAATTCATTCTTCTGTTGATTAACACCTAGTTTGGATCCATAATTTGGCTATTGTGAATTATGCTGCTACAAATATGGATATGCATGTATTACTATAATATTCTGATTTCATTCCCTTTGGAAAGATACCCAGGAGTGGTATAGCTGGATTGTATGATGGATCCATTCTCAATTTTCTCAGTAATCTCCACACTGATCGCTATAGCGGCTACACTAATTTGCAATCCCATCAACAGAATAGAAGAATTCTAACTTCCTCACATCCTCACCAACATTCATTGTTGTTCAATTTCTTGATGATTGCCATTCTGATTGGGGTTAGATGGAATCTCAGTGTAGTTTTGATTTGCATCTCCTTGATTGCTAATGATGTCGAACATTTTTTCATGTATTTATTGGCCATTTCTATCTCTTCTTTTGTGAAGTGCCCATTCACTTGCCCATATCTTGATTGGGTAATTTCTTTTTAGTGTTAAATCTTTTAAGTTCTTTGTATATTCTAGATATTAGTCCTCTATCAGAGGGATAGCTGACAAAGATCTCCTATTCAGTAGGCTTTCTCTTTAGACTTTTGATGGTTTTCTTTGATGAGCAAAAACTTTATAGTTTAGTGCCATTCTATTTAATAATTCTTGTTTTAATTTCTTGATCTTTGGGAGTCTTATGGAGGAAGTTTCTACATGTGCCTATATGTTGAAGGGTTGGAGCTTTGTTTTCCTCTAGTAGCTTCAAAGTCTCTGGTCTAATTTCCAGTTCTTTGGTCTATCTCAAATTTATTCTTATGCAGGGTGATAGATAAGGACTTAATCCCATTTTTCTACAAATGGATAACCAGTTTTCCCAACACCATTCATTGAAAAGGCTATCTTTTCTACAATGTATGTGTTTGGTACCTTTGTTGAAAATCAATTGGCTATAAGTGTGTGGATTTGTTTCTATATCTTCTATTCTGTTCCATTGGTCAATGTGCATGTTTCTGTGCCAATACCATGCTGTTTTTATTATTTAGCTCTGTAGTATAGTTTGAAGTCAGAAATTATGATGTCTCCTGCATGGTTCTTATTGCTGAGAATTGCTTTGGCTATTCTAGGTCTTTTGTTTCTCTATATAAAATTTATGACTTTTTTTAGGTCTGTAAAGAATGACATTGATATTTTGATAGGGATTGCATTGACTGTAAATCACTTTTGGTAGAATGGCCATTTTGATAATATTTATTCTACCTAACAGCCAGGGAGATCTTTCCATCTTCTAAGATATTACTTAATTTCTTTCTTTAGTGTTTTATAATTTTCACTGTAGAGGTCTTTTCCTTCCTTGGTTAGGTTTATTCCTAGGTACATTATTGTTTTTGAGGTTATTGTGAATGGAATTGTTTTCTGGATTTCTTTTTCAGTGGATTAATGGTTGGCATATAGAGGTGCTACTGATTTTTTTAGATTGATTTTGTATCCCACTACTTTTCTGAATTTGTTAGTCAGCTCTAGAAGTCTTTTGGTTGAGTTTTTTCAGTATTCTAAATATTGGATAATTTCATCTGCAAAGAGATAATTTCAGTTCTTCTCTTCCTATTTGAGTTCCTTTGATATTGTTTTATCACTCTGGCAAGAGTCCTGAGGACTATATTGAAAAGGATTGGTGGTACTGAGTATCCTTGTATTGTTCGTGATTTTAAAGGGAATTCCCATAGTTTTTCCCTATTCAATATGATATTGGCTTTGGATTTATTGTATATTGCCTTAGAGATGTTGAGGTAAGTTTCTTCTATTCCAATTTTCTGTTTTTTTTTTTTTTAACATGAATGGGTACTACATTTTATTAGATGCTTTTTTATCATCTACTGCGATGATCATATATATGATTTTTATCCTTAGTTCTATTTATGTGGTGAGTAACATGTATTGATTTGTGTATGTTGAACCAGCTTTGCATCCCTGGGATGAAACCAGCTTGGTCATGGTGTATACTTTTCTTGATATGGTTTTAATGTGCATAAGTATTATTTTGTTTAGAATTTTTGCATCTATTTATCAGTGATGTTGGTCTATAATTTTTTTCTTGAGGGATCTCTAGGCTGCTGTGATCACATGAAAATTTTTTGGCCTCTGGCCTTAGTGGTTGTAGCACCCAAACACTACTGGGCACAAGTTAATAGACTTCTAAGCCTGAAACATGACTGGCTGAGTTATTTCACCTTACAGACACCACAGCTGGTGGTCCTGTGGCAATTGCTAGCGAACTGCAGACCATCTGTCCCTCATGCCTAAATATCCCTAAGGACTGTCTGCTGATTCATGTTTCTGCCATGTTTGATTGTAGCCTCTGCCCCTATCTCTGTAAGAATGACTTGCAAACTCACAGACCTCACAAGTATGTTCATTGCCAGGCAAGTCTCTGTGGCTATGCAGGACAAGCTTCTGCTGGGACACTTTGTAAACTCATGGTCTTGATGAGTGCTGCTTGGGTCCCTGCAGGCAGAGACAATGAATTCAGCTGCAGCTGCAGGATTTTTCTGGGTGGTCTTGTTGGGCAGTCTGGGGAGTTGAGTCTTGAGGTATTTTAGCATGGAGAGATGAGTGTGATTGCTTTTGATGACAGTTTTCTGTAGTCACTGGCTCAACAAGATTCTGCTCTTTGCTGGAGTTGGTCTCTGAGAGTTGCTTGGTCCTGGCAGCTCCTAGCCCCATGAAGGCTCACCAAGATGGCACTGCCTCTGCTTTCTGCTCACCAGGCTAGTCACATGGAACTCTTCATCCTCTGCTCTTTGTGCTGCCTCCAGTTCCGCTATGTTTTGAGTGTCTTCTGTTGAGTTCTGACTGCGTTTCTTCTCTTGTCAAGAAGCAGTCTTTCAGGAGCCCAAAATGGCATCTGAGTGAAACACCTTTTATCAGGCACTGTGAGCTCGAATCAAATCTACCATAAAATCATCTTCCTGATGAAAGAAAGAAGCAACAAAAAAAGGGAACAAAGTAACAAACACTGAATCCCAGCTGAAAAGAATGCAGAAAGGAGACCAGGGAGAGCAAAGGAGCCTGTGCAATTGGCAGAGGCACATGTCGTGAAGCGGTGATGACCATTAAGCCAGCTGCCCTGGCATGGCAGCTACTAGCACCAAGACATCTAACAACCTTCAGCATACCCAGTGACCAGATGTGGAGTAAGTGAGTCCAGAACTCCACAGCCTTTGCAGGTGGCATATCCCCACACAATTAACAGCGATCTGGAATGCCTGGGATGACCAGCCTAAGCCCATGGCGGAGCCATTTCAACTTATGTCTCCCTCCAGAGCCAGAGTGGCAGTCAACTGCACTGCAGAGCTTGAATTGGGACTGCCACAAAAGCAGCCTCTTGACGGAAGAAAGGAAGGAAGAGCAAAGCAGAAAAAAGTGAACAAAACAGCAAGAACAGCTGAACAGAGCCCAGAGAACAGTCCAAGGAGAACAAAGGTGACCATGCACATGGCAGTGATGCACATTGTGGAGCGGCGACTACCATTGAGGTAGCAACCTGGTGCAGAGAAGCACAGAACAGTAAGTTTTCAGAGCTCTTGGAGGAGGGGGCCCTGTGTAAAGGACAGGCTCAGTCACCTGTCCCTCTAGCAACTGGATAGGTGCAGAAGTGTGGGAGGGACCCGGAGCACACAGGGCATAGAGACTTTACAGGCCCCCTGAAAAATGCCTGGCATTTAGACTGCATGCCCACCACCAGCAAAGGCAGAGAGAGAGATGCAGACAGGGCCTGTGGAAAGCACGGAGCCTCTGGCTTACACTAGGCCCCGACCCAGTGACACCCCCCTGCCTACATAGACAAGAGCGGCACAGGGACAGGTCCTATGGAGAGCTCAGAGACACAAGCTTGCAGCGGGAGGGGCACCAGTGGAACTCCATGCCTGTACCGACTGAAAGAGCAAATAAGGTTGCCTGAAACATGCTTGAGACTCTAGTATAGTGAGCAGATATTTAAAAGCTGAAAATATCCACACAGATCCAAAAGGACTGTAGACGCCAACTCAGCTCTGTACCTACATTCCTTCAGGGGTTTTGTTTTTGTTTCTTTTCATTTTGTTTGATTTTTTTTGTTCTTTTTGTGTGTGTGTGTTTCTGTTTTGTTTCTTACTCTATTTTTGTTTTATATTGCTTTGTAGTGTTTGTATTGGATGATTGGTTGCTTTGTTACTTTTTGCTCAGTTTGTTGACTGTCTTCCTCATCCCTTTTAGAAGCTTCCTCTTTCTCTCCTATCTATATTCCTCTCCTCAACACTTTTCTTTCTCTTTCCTTTTTTCCCTGTCTCATATCAAGACCATTTCATACCACTACACCTAAATACTCTACATTGACTACTAGAATTCTCTGACAAATCCACTATCTCTAATCTCTACCATATATTACCTCAACACACTCAAACCCTTATTCCACTTTACCATATTCTTACATTCATCACTATAACTTCTCACCCAACCTTCACCACTGAACACAACCTATCCCTGTATATACCAATGGACACCTCCAAATCCCTACTACAGAGATTAGACCAGAGAGGTGAACCACCAGAAGGGACTGCCAAACCCTAAAGATAAACTCACCTCTGCTCAATAGCTCAATACATCCCACATCAAGGCCTAAAAATGAAGAGGCCACAATCTGTCCTACTTACACCTCTGAGACAAATCCTCATAACAGAAGCTACTAACAGACCCTAGAAGTCAACACCTGAAACCCACCAATGGCCCTATTAGAGTGGGCAGAAGAAGCCCTAGAGTAATTGCAACTCAGGATACTACTCACAGAGAGAAATTAAAAATGAGAAATCTATAAACTGAGAGAAAGCTTGAAAGAGCAGCAAAGATATAAATTTTGAAGCAATGGGAAGGAAAAATAACAAAGAAACAATGAGCCACCACAACCCCTCAATAACAGATCTCATCAACCTAGAATGGCAGAGATTACCAGAAGAACAATTCAGATCTTTAATACTAGAATCAATACAAGATTTATGGAAAGAATGCAGGGAGAGTTGGAAAGAAATAAAGGAACAAATAAACAAAGAATCTGACACCCTGAACAGGAACCAAAGAGAAGCATTGAAGGAAGTGAAAAACACAATAACTGAAGTAAAGGCATCAATACAAACTATAAACAGTAGATTAGACCACATGAAAAATAGAATATCACTTTTAGAACATGACCATTCCAAAAATGAGTCCATAGTACATAATCTAGAAAAAAAATTTCAACAGTATGAATTGGACATCAATGAGATCTGGGCCAATTTTAAAAGAGCTAACCTAAGAATAATAGGCATAGAAGAGGGACTAGAAGCTGAAACTAATGGAATAAACCATCTTTTCAAAGAAATAATATCAGAGAATTTCCCAAACATAGAAAGAGAAGTTGACACACAGGTACAGGAAATATATAGAACCCCCTCTAGACAAAGCCAAAGAAGAAGCTCGCCATGCGGCATAATAATCAAATTGACTAATGTAGAGGCCAAGGAGAAAATCCTAAAGGCAACAAAAGTAAAAGTCAAGTGATATTTAGAGGCAAACCAATTAGAATTACTCCAGACCTCCCAAACCAAGTCATGAAAGCGAGGAGGGGCTGGAGTAACATATTCCAAACTCTAAAAGAAAATAACTTACAGCCAAGATTCTCCTACCCAGTAAAACTCTCTCTCAAAATCAATGGGGAAATAAAAACCTTCCATGACAAACAAAAACTGAAAACATTTATGTCTTCCAAACCAGCACTGGAGAAAATACTCAAAGAGATTAACTACAAAGAAGTAACAAGTAAATGTCAAAACCAAAGAAACAACAATTTCCAGGAAGCAAACAACTAAGTAAAGAAGAAAAAACACTACTGAAAACAGAAGTCAAAACTCAAAATGTTAGGAATTAAAAATCATCTCTCAATAATCACACTGAATATAAATGGCCTCAACTCCCCAATAAAAAGACACAAGGTGGCAAAATGGATTAAAACCCAGAATCCATCTATATGCTGCCTACCAGAAACACATCTTACAAGCAAAGATTCCCACAAACTAAAAGTGAAGGGCTGGAGTAAGGTAATCCATGCCAATGGAACATGAAGACAAGCAGGAGTAGCAACTATGATATCAGATAAACTAGACTTCAAGGCTAAGATTATCAGAAGAGACAAAGAAGGTCATTTTTTACTAGTAAAAGGATCAATCCAGGAAGAGAAAATAACAATTGTCAACATTTATGCCCCAAACATAGGTGCAGCTACTTTCATAAAACAAACTCTTCATGATATAAAATCACACATAGATCCAAATACAATAATACTGGGAGACTTCAATACTCCTCTCACATCACTACACTGATCTTCTAAACAAAAGGTCAGTAAAGATGCCTCAGTCCTAAAGAATACTATAAACCAAATGGACCTATTAGACATATACAGAATATTTCACCCAACTACAGATGAATTCACATTTTTCTCAGAAACCCACAGAATCTTCTCCAAAATAGACCACAGTCTGGGCCACAAAGCGAGCACTGGCAAATTCAAAAAATGTAACATAATTCCCTACATCTTTTCAGACCACAATGGAATGAAACTAGAAATCAACTCTAAGAAGACCCAGAGTAAACAAGTAAACACATGGAGACTTAGCACCACACTGCTGAATGAGGAATGGGTCATAGAAGAAGTTAGGAGAGAAAGTTAAAAATACCTACAAACCAATGAAAACAGAGACACAACATATCAAAACCTCTGAGACACCTTAAAGGCAGTACTAACAGGAAAATTTATAGTACTGAGTGCCCACATAAGAAGAATAGAAAATCACCAACTAAATAATCTAATGACACAGCTCAAAGCCCTTGAAAGATAACAGTCTAACCCCAAAGCCAGTAGAAGATAGAAAATTATGATATCAGAGCAGAAATTAATGAAGTAGAGAATTAAAAAAAATACAGAAAATCAACAAAACCAAAAGCTGGTTTCTTAAAAAAATAAACAAGATGGATAAACCATTAGTCAACCTCACCAAAAGAAACAAAGAACTCAACTTATCAAAATAAGAGATAAAAAAGGGGATATTACCACTGACAGTGTGGAAATACAGAGGATCGTCAGAAACTACTTTGAAAAACTATACTCCAATAAAATGGAAAATCTCGAAGAAATTGAAAAATTTCTAGACACATATAACCTTCCTAAATTGAGTCAAGACGATATAGAAAACTTAAACTGACCAATAGCAATCAAAGAGATAGAAACAGCAATAAAGAGTTTACCATCAAACAAAAGCCCAGGGCCAGATGGTTTCCCAAGTGAATTTTATAAAATCTTTATAGAGAAGCTAATCCCAATACTCCTCAGATTATTCCATGAAATAGAAAGAAACGGGACCCTCCCAAACACTTTCTATGAAGCCAACATCACATTAACACCAAAGGCAAACAGACAGCTCAAGAAAAGAAAACTATAGGCCTATATCATTGATGAACTTACATGCAAAATTGCTAAATAAAATACTAGCAATGCGCATTCAAAACCACATCAAAAAAATTGTACACCATGACCAAGTCAGTTTCATCCCAGGGATGCAAGGCTGGTTCAACATATGAAAAACAATCCATGTAATTCACCACATAAGCAGAATCAAAGAAAAAAAAAATCACATGATCATTTCAATTGATGCTGAAAAAGCATTTGACAAGGTCCAATACCCATTCATGCTAAATGCACTGCAGAGAATCAGAATAGAAGGAAGATACCTCAATATCATAAAGGCAATATACAATAGGCGTACAGCCAACATCATATTAAATGAGGAAAAACTGTAAGAGTTCCCACTAAAAACAGGAACAAGAGAAGGATGTCCATTATTACAACTTTTGCTCAATATAGTTCTTGAGACTCTAGCCAGAGCAATAAGGCAAGAGAAGGAAATCAAAGGGGTAAAAATAGGGAAAGAAGAACTAAAACTATCCCTTTTTGCAGATGACATGATACTATACTTAGAAGACCCAACAAAGTCAGCCAAAAAACTTATAGAACTGATCAACAAATTCAACAAAATGTCTTGATACAAAATCAATCTTAAGAAATCAGAAGCTTTTCTGTATGCCAACCATAAATCCACTGAAGAAGAAATCCAAAAACCAATTCCACTCACAATAGCACCCCAAGAAATAAAATACTTGGGGATAAACCTGACCAAGGAGGTAAAAGGTCTCTATAAGGAAAACTATAAAAAGTTGAAAAAAGAAATTGATGAAGGCCTTAGAAGATGGAAAGATCTTCCATGCTCTTGGCTAGGCAGAATAAATATCATCAAAATGGCCACCCTCCCAAAAGTGATCTACAGATTCAATGTGATACCCATTAAATTACCAAGGTCACTCCTTACAGATATAGAAAAATCAGTCCTTAGGCTGGGCGTGGTGGTGTGTCCTTGTAATCCCAGCATTTGAGAGGCTGAGCCTGGAGGATCTGGGTTTGCGGCCAGCCTCAGGTACCTAGTGAGGCCCTCCGCAACTTAATGAGACCCTGTTTCAAAATAAAGAATAAAAAATAGGGCTGGGTGTATAGCTCGGAGGTAGAATGTCCCTGAGTTCAATCCCCAGTACCTCAAAAAAAAAAAAAAAAAAAAAAAAAAAAAAAAAAAAAAAAAACAAAAAAAAAAAAA